>CM025789.1:64953688-65102060 GCA_014635995.1 Sarcophaga peregrina
TCTCGTGTCATTTTTCGTTACCGTGATACTGACAGTGTTGCATCGCGTCAAAAAAGTGGACGAAAAAAAACGGTGACAACACCAGATATAATCCGAAAAGTGAAGGCCGGATTTCATCGAAATCAATACAATATGAAAAAAATTCTTTATCCCTTGACTTCGATAATAGGCTCTCAGATGAGGAAAACCCTACTTCTATTGATAAAAAGTTATTTGATGTCAGCGAAGAATGCAAAAGCTCTATAAAACGAACTGATTTAGATACTCAACTGTCCAAAGAAATAGATTTATTTACATTTATTTAGGAGGTGGTAGAGGTGATTATTTACAAGTTCTGTACAGCTATCTTGGAATCATTTTACCAACAAATGTTGATTGCGAGAAGTGTTTTTCAACGGCAGCGTACGTTGACAACAAAATTCGTTCAAACCTATCACATCGAGCTAAAGTGCTCACCGTTGATCTCTCTTAAAAAAAATATGGGCCAAAGATACAGCCGGCTGCAAATCCACACCAAACAGTGTATTTTTCGAGTGGCATCGGACGCACTTAGATACATATCAAGTGAATTGATATTTCGTTTAAGTAATTTTGTTTAGCACGTATGTACCTATTTATTCATAAGTAGGCCTCATCACTGATTATGATTTTACGATAAAAATTGGTGTCAGTTCCCAAGTCCATTGAGCGTGCTGTGACTGTTTCCTTTCAGGAAATTGATTTTTGTATAGGAGCAGACACAAGTAACAATGCAGAAAATGTCTGCGAAAGCTCCAGTTTTTGTAGATTCTACTACACACTCTTACAGACAGCGGCGAAGTTTTCGGCCTATTTTACGTTGCTTCGACGTTGGAATCGTATTTGTAGACCCCTTGACGAATAATACTCATGATAAGATGATTAGGTTGATAATAAAATGGGCGATGAGCGTCCTTTTGTTGACCGAATAGAACTACCATTTTGATAAAACAATTTGTTTGTTTGCACGCCTCTTTGAATGCTAAATCTGTCCACTGTGATATAACAAAAAAGACTGAATAGAAGACAACTTTTTGTTTTTAGCAGATTTGCTCCAATGAGGTGTTCATTATCAACTGACAAAGTCCAAAATCTCTGACATTTTTTAGTTATAAACGTTTTTAAGGTGCTGTTTGATACATTATGTCTTAATAAGTTGTTAATTAATTTCTGTAATTTGTTGAACTATCGTTATAAATTTTACTATCGCCTATTTAGTTAAACGAATAACCATTCGTTGTATGTTGTATAATTTATTTATTTTTGTAAATAGTTTTTCAAATTTATTTTATTCTTCATTTTTATATACGAAATATGTTTCCCGTTCCTTAGATTACAATATATGTACATACGCAAAAGACAACAACGTGTAGCTAAGAAACTAAATGCGTTGTAGCGTTAGTTTACCACTTTTGGTCTGGTAATTATTTTTAATTAACAACACCTGTTTTTTAAGGCTTCTATTTGGTTTTCTGTTAATCATTGCGTAGCAATTTAGCAAATTGCTTTAAGCACATGGAACACCATTTGAAAAGCAAAGGAAATTATGCGGTGATTATAAAATTTTTGGAAATTATATGTGATAACTCTCTCCGAAATTTCTGGCAAAACTCTAAGAGTAAATAAAAAAATTGCCAAGAAAAGTTTCTCAAAAATCTATCGTTTGGAGTCAACTTTAAATTGTAGGTCCCGCCACTTATGTATAAAATTAACACACTCAACATAAGTGGAGTGAAAAGCTTGGTCATAATCCTGGCTGAAGGGTTGTAATAATCAATTATGTATGTATGTATAACGCTCAAAAGTCGAAATAATATTTATTTTCTTAAACTCAAAAAATTCAAACTTTTATTGGAAACGGTGTGTATGCAGATAAAATTAAAGAAAGGAAACATTTTCACGTGTTCTTATGAAAAAGAGTAAATTGAAAGTTTAAAAAAAATTCTTGAGTAAACAAGTTTGTTAAAATTTTGTCTGTCTTTCTGGTAATATAAGGAAGCCAATAATTAGTCTTTGTCTTCTTCTTTTTCGACATTTCCACCTGGAAATGACTGAAAAGAGTTAATTTGTCTTTTGCATTTAACAAGAAAAATCGATTCAAAGAAAGTTACAAACAAAAAAAAAAAATTAAACGAAACGAAAATATAGAAGAGAAACCAATAAAGAAAGGACGGTTGAGGAAAGTAAAGGAGCAATATTAACAAAAAAAAATCGTTGGCAAAAACAAATTTCGATAATTAAACGTTCGTTCAGAAACATCAAACTGTGGCATATTTTCGAAACACATTTCATTCCAAACGTGTTTGTACTAGGGACCCATAATTGTTTAACGTGAGAAAATCCTTTGCTGTCAAAAGATTCTCGATGGTTGAAATTAGTATCTCTATATTTGAAAGATACGGAAGTTTATGTCAAGCATGAGTATGTATAGGAGTATGAGCTACGCTTTAAAACTTTTTATTTCTTATTTACAAATTGCAAAGACCGTCATAATGGACCGGATGTTATAATCCCATACACACACATAAGTGTTCAATACGTACGTGTATACATAATTGATCAGGAGATTGCTGTTTCGGAGTTGATTAGTTGTAATATTCAGTAAATGTTCTCAAAGGATTTTATATTTTTCAAAATGGATGTTGTTGGTTATAAACAAGAAGGCGATATAGCGCTGACTGAATTCGGTGGAGTATTTTCTGGTGGCATAAAAGTTCGCATAGGAGATGCTGCTGTAGGTGGATCGAAATCTGATGGTTTATACCGATTCATTAACGGTTGCATATTTGCAATAAGTTCTTCTAATTGGAAAATTCGTTGCGACATGTGTGCATCTTTTGCGTTGTGATTATCAATTCGGTCAATCAATTGGTTTTTATTACCGGAACATGAAACACCAATTTCTTGACAGATTATTGTCAAGTAAAACAAGTTTGGAGTGTTCAAGAAATATAACAACAAAATTCACAACCTACACTAATCTTTTTTTATTTTGTCGTATATTGTTGTGTGCTAAGAGCACTATTTGACCGTAGATCGAGCTTTAAAAAACTTCGTTATTCTAGCTTATGTATCATATTTGAATCTATAACTGCCAATTCGATTTCGATGGACCACGAAATTTATATCGACCATAAAATTCAATTAAATACTAATCTAGAGCGACAAAATTATTGGGATTATTAAAAGCTGAAAGACTTTCAGGTCGTTCTTCGAAAAGCCCTTATAGATGGATAATTATTATTATTTCCTGTTAGCACTTTATCAAAACGAATGGTTCTGTAATGGCATACGTACATACGCAGTTCACTGAAATATTATCCCTTTGTAATATCCATGAAATAAAACATAGGACGAAACACTTTTTGCAAAAGTTTGTCTCTCACATAAGATAAATATGAGAATTAATAGGGTAAATGATTTAGATACTGTCCAAAGAAATAGATTTATTTAAAGGTAAAGGTGAATATTTACAAGCTGCATACAGCTATCTTGGAACTATTTTACCAACAAATGTTGATTGCGAAAAGTGTTTTTCAACGGCAGCGTATGTTGACAACAAAATTCGTTCAAGCGTATCAGATCAGATGTTGGATGCTTTAATCCTTTTGTTAGAATCCAAATAGTTTTCTTAAAACTTATGCTTTTGCATATGTATTAATAATTTTTATTTTGTTAATTAACGCTTCTTTGTTACTTTTTGTCTTGTATATAATTCAGATATACTTACATAATTGGAATACAAATGATTTTTTTAACGAAATATTTTTATTATTAAGAGAAAATCGCGATTTTTCCCGAGATTTTTCGGGATTTTTGGATAACGAATTATCCTGAAATATCCCGGGATTTCGGGATCGGGATCGCCAGAAATCTGCAGAGATGAAGTTGCTGAAGAAATAGTTTTTCAAGGTTCGATTTTTTGGAGCTGTCTGAAATTAACAAATAATTAACAGACAACGGCGACCTAAAATTTTAAAATTTTTGAACTGAACTACTGTTATACTCTTCAAATAATAATTACTGTGATTTTTGTTTGTTTACCTCATCAAACTTCTTCGAATATTAAAGACCCTACGCTCTCCTTTCTAAAAAAGTTTAAATTTGATACATCGGTACAGAAATGTTTGTGTAATCAATAAATTTGTGCGTAAAGTCAAAAAAAAAAAAAAAAAACAAGAATGATTGTCAAATAAAACAAGTTCGGAGTGTTCAAGAAATATAAACATTTTTTCTAAGTTTTATTCAATTTATTCTTTGGAATCAACGCCAGCTAAGGAGCTAAATGCATGTCTAAAATCATCATACCTTTGGCGACACGTTCAAATCCTAAAATTAACTACTAATATGTGTTTTCAATTGCAACGTGGTGCTTCAGCTTCAACGTTTTTCCAAACAATTGCTTGATTTAGGTAATGGAAAACTTCCGATGAATCCCATAACAAAGTATATAAAATTTCCATCAGACTTTTGCAGAATGACACAATCAAAAGAAGAATTAATAAATTGTGTATTTCCCAATATCGTGCAAAATTTTAAAAATATCCAATGGTTATCTGAACGTGCTTTACTAGCATCCAAAAATATTAACGTTAATTCCATCAACAGCAATATTCTCAACAAGATCGATGGGAATCTAAGAACTTATTAATCGATCGACACAGTTTCAAATATTGAGGATGTCATCAGTTATCCAATCGAATTTTTAAATTCGTTAGATTTACCAAGCTTTCCATCACATGAATTACAATTAAAAAACGTTGTTGTTATTTTACTTAGAAATATTGATCATCCACGACCCTTTATAATGGCACTAGGCTAACAGTAAAAAAAATGATGAGCAATCTTATCGAGGCGCACATTATAACTGGAAAGTTTAAGGGAACTGATGTATTGCTGCCACGTATTCCTATGACCACATCGGAGATGCCATTCGATTTCAAGCGCCTTCAATTTCCAATTCGCCTAGCATTTGCAATGACAATTAATAAGGCTCAAGGTCAGTCGTTTCAAGTTTGTGGATTTAATCTAGAAAATCCATGTTTTTCACATGGACAGCTTTACGTCGTATGTTCGCAAGTAGGAAAACCCGCAGATTTATATGCGTATACACCAGAGGGAAAAACAACAAATATTGTGTATCCCAAGGCATTAGATTATATATTAAACTTTAGCAATTAATTGCTAAATAAATAAATTTTTTAATTATTATGTATTTCGATGGGGGGTAGCGGGTATTAGCTAGTTGATTATAATTTTACTATCTTTATAGTTTATAGGTTTTAAAGCGATTACCAATCAATCATAATCTTAAAATCCTAGAAGAGTTTTCATAAGCTCATTGAATTTGCAATTCCTTTGATCGCTTTTGATCTCCATTTTATTAGTAAATATTTCACATAAAAAAAATTGCTTTCACAACTCATGCATAATTCATTGCAAGTATTCTTTATTACATAAAGGAGGAAAAGATAAAGAAAACAAAATAAAATTGATAACATAACGTATAAGAAATAAACAAAACAAGTAGTATTTCGCTTCAACTATAATAGAAAGATTGATAGACAAGCATAATGATAGAGACACGACAACATATTTTATATTGATGACATTGACATCAGAAGTACATGTACATACATGTATGTATGTACACTAATATGAGTATTTGTAATAAAACAATGTGAAACAGATTTAAAACGATAATAATGATGACGATTAAATGACAATAATATTGACAATAAGTTATGAGAAATGAAAGAGAAAAATAACAAGGGTATGCATATGTGTATGATAAGAATATAAGTGATGTCGTTTATGCCATAGAAATATGTTGAAGAACTCGTGGATAAACAATTTCTAAAAGAGTATAAACCCGCAATATTTAACTTGTAAAATATTAAGGGTTGCATGGAAATTTTTTTCCTTTTTTAAACTTTAAATTCAGGTAATTACACTGTCCATTTTATTCTTGGCAACTGCATACTTACAACCTTACCACACTTGCCTCAAAGTGTGAAGAATTGTAAAACTGAGGTTAGGTTAGGTCCTTGTGTTAGCTTTGCTAACCAAAGCTCACTTGAGCAAGCATAGCGGCTCATTGGGATGCAATAGGTGAAGAGAGTTTCCCGTTCTAACCGGATTCTACCAAAACAACGAGGAAGTTGGCCAGCGCGACTACCATACGCTGGAAAGCAGCTGTAAAGGTGATAGGGAATGGAGAGTCAAAAAACCTAACTTTGCTCTTCACAAGATGTATTCATTGAGAAAGAAAGTGCATTGGAGAGAGAAAGTGTTTATTCTGCAGACCTACATCGACGGCATAAATCGTTAGATGGGAGCTTTAGTCTTTCCGCGTGTCTTCCCATAGCGCAATAACTTGTAAGCGTGGCCACGGAGATCGAGATAACATACATACAATATTGGTTATAACAACGCTTATAATGTTAATGTGTTAAGGTTAATTGTATAAGTCGACTCCGAACGACAGATTTCTGAGAAGCTTTTGATGGCAATTTTATTTAGCCTCAGAGATCGGGGCACTGCGATATTAGGTCGCCGGACTATTGCAGGGTATATTGCGATGAAGAGGAGTTGGAAACTATTAAACATCTACTCCGTAACTGCCTGCCCTCGGTAGGTTGAGGACCCTTGGCAGGGCCTTCTTTAAGAGCTTGAGTTCTGTGTCGAGAGCTGACATCAAGGCTCTCCACAGTTTCATTAGCAGCTTGGGCTGGTTGAGAGATGCTAGGGCTTCACAAGTATAATCGCGCTCTCATCCTCTTTTGTTTTGTGTCTGTTTCTTTTCGTTTAATTCCGCTGTTCCCATTCTCCCTCCTCTTATCTACATTGCTATATCCTCTATTCTTTCTTCGGGTACTGTACTTGTCCTAACCGGCAAGTACACGTTCTCTAACCTAACCTAACCTAACCTACCCTCAGAGAGGAAGTCTTCGAAGAAATATTTTCATATTTTCATTTTGATGTCAGACTTTGGACTTCAAATCCTCGGGCCTTACGTCTAATACGCCAACACAGATCAAATCTGAGAAGTTGGTTAGTACGGCGTCCATTCATTATTGGCAAAGTGAATCTAGCAGTGAGTAGGTTGGCGTCTTGAACAAAATTTGGCCAATTGCCAATTTAACCCATATCGTCCAAATGTTCGATTTTTCGAACAGTAAATTTAATGCTTTTTTGTAAATTTTTTTCTCATTTTTGGTAAGACTAGGAACTAATTTTTGTTTATGATTATGATAGTGTAAGGGGTTATCTACAAATAAAAAAATATAAGTTCTTGCCCACTTCAATCACCCCTTTTATAATAGGGGTACAGAAAACCCATTAATTTTGGCATAATTTTAAAAACTGAAAACTATGTATAAAATATAAGAAAATAAAAAAAGTATAAATGTAGTTCAATTGAAAAACGATTTAACTTTCGACAACAGCAAAAAAAAAATTTTTTTTTCACTTGAATTTTTGTAATTTGACTTCAAAAAGTAGTGTTCGATTTGTCGAACACTGGGCACTATTTAGCACTTTTGTTTTCTTTTCAGAAGAGGTCGCGTATTACCATATTGTAACTAATTCACGAATTTGAATTAACAGAAATAAAGTTATTGTGTTTATATAGTGCTGCCACATTCTTTATTAAACATGAAAAAAGAAAAATAGACATATGGTGGCACTATATATTGTGCTTTTTCATTTTTAGAATAAGGGGATTTACATTATTCATTATTTACATCTGCATTCTTTTCAATAATTAATTTTCTATTGACAATTCAACGCGGTCAGTGTAACTTTTAGAGTGGAAACATTTTATTAAAAAAACTTTTCAATAATGAATAAACACTCGGGATCAAAACGCGCTCTTACAAAATATGAACTGGAGGCAATAATTGATAGCTGGAGTGATGAGGAGGCAGAGCTAGACAAAATTTGCATTATACCTCCTAATAAAGTGGATGAAAATACAGACGAAGAAGATTTTGATGATGACTTCATTCCGCATGGTGATGTAAGTAGCTTATAACGCAAATTATATTATGTACATACTGCAACAGCTTCGTCAATAGTCAGATGATATATTGGAATGCGGTGGAACTTTTGAAGTGGAAGCCATTAGAAAAGATTCAGGAGAACCTTATGAGTTCAATGACTTTAGTAAGAACGATGATGTTAATATTCCCCCAGTGGCTCCCTCAACATCGTCTATTGTTACTCAATCGTCAAAAAGAACACGAATTAAAACACAGGAAAATAAAGAGTATAAAAAGTTATCAGATTTTGATAAGCCGAAGTGGACACAAAGGAAAAATGGTGAAGGCAAGTTTGAATATTATATTTCCCCAATAAATGAACCACTTGATGATGTGAAAAAGAAACTGGCCGATAGTTTAAGCGGAAAAATGCCGCAAGATTTATTTAGTCTATTTTTTGATGATGAGGTTTTAGATATGATAATCGAGGAAACAAATCGCTACGCTCAGCAGAAGAATTCTAATTTTGTATTAGACAATATTATGTTACAACGATTCCTAAGCATTTTGGTATTGTCTGGATATCACACTGTGCCTGCAGCTCGCGATTATTGGTCAAATCACCCTAAATTAGGCGTTCCTGCTGTGAAGCAATGTATGCCAAGAAATAAATTCTTGGACATTAAAAAATTTATTCACTTCAGCAACAACTTTAATTTAGACAAGAACGACAAAATGGCAAAGGTATTATTCAATTCTCTCGAAATTTATTTTTTTATATTTATTTTATTTATTTCATAAAATACAAGATACGTCCTTTGTATGAGATAATCAACAAAAAGTTTATGCAATTCGGAATTTGGGAGGAAGATTTGTCGGTTGATGAGCAAATGGTACCATATTTTGGACGACATTCTTGCAAAATGTTTATACGCGGTAAGCCAATTCGTTTCGGCTATAAACTATGGTGCCTCTGCTCGGCCAATGGATATCTTTATAACTCCATACCCTATGCTGGATCGGCAGACAACTACAACAAAGAAGTTGGTTTAGGAGCCGATGTGGTTCTTCGCTTGTTAGAAAATATAGAATTTGCAGATAGGCATACCGTGTATTTCGACAACTTTTTTACTTCTTACTATCTCATGTGCCTACTGACTGAAAGAAGATTGTGTGCAACAGGTACTGTGCGGACAAATAGAATCGGGGGAGCTGTGCTTAAAACCGGAAAAGCTTTGGAAAGAGGCGATCATGATTTCCAGTTTGACAGCAACAATAAAATTTTAATTTGCCGCTGGCAGGACAATAAAGAAGTTACAGTGGCCACCAATTTTGATCAGCTATATCCCACTGTGCCAGTAAAAAGATGGAAAAAGCAAAAAAAAAATAGTGATGGCAGAATAATAGAACACGGTCGCTTTGTAAATTATAACCAACCCCTACTATTGAAAAACTACAACAAAGGAATGGGAGGAGTGGATTTACATGACAATGCTGTACAAAATTATAGTGTTTCAATTCGAGCAAAGAAGTGGTATTGGCCTTTATGGATCTCTACTCTAAATTCTTCGTTGGTAAATGCTTGGAAACTGGACTGTTTCCGTCGTCGTTACCAAAACAAAAGTATCAAATCGCAAAAGGAATTTCGAGTAGAACTTGCGTATTCTTTAATGGTGAAACAGCAAGATATTGATTCAACGAGTGATGAAAGTGCTGGTGACTCACAAACACATTCAATAAATAGTCTTCCTATAAGAAAAACTAAGCATCTTATAGTTAAAATAGAGCAAAATAAGAAATGGAGATGTAAGCACTGTCATAAACCAAGCTCTTTTTTATGCAAAAAGTGCAATATTGCGCTTCATACACATTGTTTTGAAGCATTTCATGAAGGAAAATAATAAATATTTTTAAGCTAAATAAATGTTTTCTTCTATTTTTCTTTTAATAAATAATATGAATTGATTTGAGTTTATAAAAAACGCTGTTTTTCTTTATTCACATTAAATGGGAACAATATAACAAAAATGCTAAATAGTGCCCAATGTTCGATTAATCGAACACCATTTTTCTCAAAAACAAAAAATCTAAAAAAAAATTAGGACTTCAGATTCGTGTTTTCTAATCCCAAATTATCAATCTACTACCAAGTTTTATAAAGTTAATCGAAAAAAAAAATCCTTGGGACGATATGGGTTAACTGAGGTAAGTGGTCACCGTAGTCTAATAGGAATTGTGTTGGCTTATTATTATTTTCTATGACTTTTGAAAAAAACTCTGAGAGTAATAAAATAGCCTAGAAAAATTTGTAAACTCATGATAACATTAATACACACCACCTAAGTGGTGTGAGAAGCTAGGTCGTAGTCCTGACTGAAGGCTTGTAATTACCTATTATGTATGAACGTTATGTAGGTGACATACTCACATTGATTGACGAATTCGTCTACCCTGTAGTTACGAGTAATGTCACTAGGCTCAGGAACCCAGACAAGTGAGGCACTGAAGTGCATAGAGAGTAACATTCGATAGAGGCTTATGGCAGCTTGACTATCAGAGAAAATTAAAACACGAGTGACTGATGCATGCCAAACATACTTTTAGAACCGTTGTTGATGATTCCTTGAGTGGCTCGACTTGAGGCACCTTACAGTGTTCCGACGCTAGGATGGAATTTTTCAGGTCTATTTATCCAGAGTACCAAACCAATTATCGAATTTAGAGCCATAGGTGTATACATTTAGGAATACGATGGAACGTTTATAACAAGGACACAGTTGTCCCTGCTCGGACTCAGAAAATAAAAACTTCTGTAAAAACAATATTCCATCTAAACATACCACGTGTGGAGTAATAGTACCAACAATATTGTAGAAACCATTAAAAAAAATTCTCTTAAATAAAAAAAAAATAAAAGTTTTAGATGATGGAATAGGAAAAGTTGGTAAAGAAAATGAAACAATCAGGTAAGCTACAGCAATTCCATCAATTACAGACTTTTACAAGGGTGTTAAAGCATGATTTGCCACAGTAACCACAAAACACAACAAAATTTGAAGCCATAAAAACTAACCGATGTAAAACAAAGGAAAGAAACAAAATTGAAAAAATGTTCAGCGTGTAAAGAATCGCGTGCCTACATTACTTTGCATTGCTCAAATTAAAGAAGATTCTTTAAATTCCGTTAAATTTGATGGACGAAAAACTTTTACCGAATAAAATTTCAATTTTTACGATTAAGTTTTAATTACAACTGAAGGATTTTAAATCCTATGATTTTATTTACCTTGTAAAACCTGTAATTGATCATTACAATCCTTCAGTCAGGATTATGATTTGGTGTCTCACACCAATTTATATACAATGTGACCATGTACTCCTTGCAAATAAATATTAATTTGAATTCCTTCTATTTTGGCAAAAGGAACACCCTGTCGTCGTTTATTTGGTAAATTTCTGGACAATAGTGAATTTGTACTATTTTGCTTAGAACATTGCGGGACACTTGTGACATCATTTTGTTCTTGACTATTTTTGACAAAATTTCTTGCTGATGTTCCATGTGGCAAAACTTTTCTTCTCTTTATCATCGCTTAGTCATGCGCTTACATGTGTAATTCGCAACAAGTTGGTCAGGCGCATCAACTCCAGTTTTTGCTTGGTTGTAATGATGAATTATTTCAGATTTTTTTGTTTCATCATCTTTTACATCGGCTGAATGATGAAAAGAATTTAAACGAGAACGAATTCAATTTTTTTAAAGGCTTTTTTTATATCCAGAATTTTTGAAAACAAAAATGTTCTATTCTTACGGACAGTGCCAACTAATGTAATATTCCGAGAAAGAAGTTCAATGGCAAGATTGTATGTAGTAAGAAACTTATCAAATGGAATTGTGCACCACTCTCTCACCTAAATTAAAAATACGGAAATATAATACGATGCCCAAAAGTCTCTGTATATTTCTTGTTCTGCCTGTGTACACTTTCATAATCCGGGCATATTTAGTTGTGGAATCGCAAAGTGTCCAAATTTTTATGTCATATCTGGTGGGTTTTAATAGAATATATTGCCTAAAACTGTACCGACCACGAAATGAAAGCAATTATTCATCTATAGTAACATTTTCATGCGGATTGCTAAAAACTTTGAGCTGATTACTCTACTCATGCCAAACGTTTCTTATCTGTGCTAGTTCGTCACGAAGTCTTCTTTCTTGTCTATCTTCAAAGTTGTTAAACGGTAAACACTTTGATATTTTACTGAAAAAATTATTGATCGATGATTCTGAATGGTAAACTTGTAATATCGCATATAGGACCATATTGACCCAAAGTTTATTAAATGTGTGAAAATCGTATTTTGATATGTGGAGGGAGGAGGAAACATTTAAATTTTATTGCTTTTATTTAAAAAGATAGTTTTTGTGCCTGCGATGGATAAATTAAAGTTTCACGATCATATCTTATAATTAAAGGCAAAAGTTTTGTGTTTTGAAAATTAAAATTGGTTCAATTGGGACCCAAGGGGTGCAGAAGGGTTAATTAT
This sequence comes from Sarcophaga peregrina, assembly GCA_014635995.1. Classification (NCBI taxonomy): domain Eukaryota; kingdom Metazoa; phylum Arthropoda; class Insecta; order Diptera; family Sarcophagidae; genus Sarcophaga; species Sarcophaga peregrina. The sequence continues at coordinate 64,966,237 of CM025789.1, forward strand.
ATCACGAAAAAAAACAACATCATTACATATGGATTTGTCCAATTATTCCAAAGGAACATACAATTGTTTAACGTGATTTTGCAATTTCTATATTTCCTTTTTACTAATTCCACTGTCTCCTTCTGTCACTCTCGGCATGTAACTCTCTATTCTATTATTTTTTTTTCAACAATTCTTTTTTTTTACTATTTTTAGTTTTTTTCGTTTTTCATTTCCATTGTGGAAATAAATTAAATTTAATGACTGGCAATTTTACTTTTATGTGTTAAAATATTTTTAACACTAAACAAGTTGCAAATAAAAATTTAAACAATATTACATAGAAGAATATTTAATTGCATTTTCATAAAAACTATTTAAAAACGCATTTAACAGAACCATTTGCAAGACTACCGCAAAAATTGTTTACATTTTTGTAATTAAAATTCATGACTATTGAATTAACATTTTCTAAAGTTGATGATATGATACTGAATACGTGAAAATATTTCATTTTAACTACACCGTATAACATATGCTTCTGTACATAGTTGCCTATTTAAAGTTTTAAATTCCATTTTTGAACAGAATTTATTTTCCAATACTTTTAACTCTCATGTCTGATATATTTCTGAGTGCTTTTACGCTGTATCTGTTTAAAATCTTTATTTTGCAGTTCATAGAGTAGCACCGAAAGGTATTATTAAAAAAACAAACTTTTTCTGTAGAGTAGAGCAATATACTTTGCAGGAGTTTGATTTATTGTCAATATAGCTGCTGAAGTTATGTTGCAAGTGCATTTACTTTTACATTGTAATTTAAATCTGTCCATTGTAAACAAATGTTGTCACATGCCGGCAGAAAGGACCTTGAATTTTACGTGTATCGAATGCGCATGACATGCTATTGGGTAAAGCATTTGCATCATATGATTTTCTTGCTCTCATATGTAGAACTCTTTATGCGGGTTTTATGTTAAGAGAACTCTCATGCAGAAAAATGTCCGTGAACGAATGAGTTTTCGATTGTTACAAAAGACAGTTTTATTGCTTAAGAGCAGAATAAGTTTGACACAGAGATATTGTTGCTGATGAGCTGGCCAGAACCACAATCTCCGATTTGCTTGCAATATCCGATATGTTACCGAGTTCGGTTGATTTGGATATTGTCTACTCGTTCTGCGAGGAACCAGAATCTAGTTGGCAGCAGCAGGATACGTGCAATATTGTCAATCTCTGCTGGTCACGTTTGGACGGAAAGAGGACTGATTCACTTCTGTCCTTAAATCGTATCGTCATCCATCAATCAATGACATTCAGTGCCATGTCAATGTCGAAAGACAAGAGAGCAGGAGACTGTCTTTCACCTCACGTGTCAGTTGCCTTGTTCTTATCATGAAGAGATGGAGGTTTCTGACTTCTAATTTTCAGACATCATTGACTGAGCTCTCTATTTTGGTAACGGGTTACTTTTCCATAAGGAATCGTTGACTTCAGGGTAGAATTAATTGTGTTATCACAATGGGTCTACATTCGAGGATTTCCTTCACCAAATCTAGCCTAACATAAATCTGTTGAAAATATCTGCACCCTACTTTAAGGATAGCAGTCTGAATAAGCCGAAAGGCAGCAGTTCAAATTCTAAGATTATTGTCTTTAAAGATGTGAACGAATCAAAACTGAAATGATTTTGCTTTGCGGCTAAACGAATGTTCTTTCCACAGTTGTGAGAACAAAAGTTTTACACATCTGATTTCATTTGGAGAACTTAACAAAGGCTGTAAATTTTGATGAATGATTCGAGCCACTCGAATGACTTATAAGTATTATAACTATTTTTCTAAATTTATGAATCAGAATGAATAGGCGTATGAATCAAACAAATTTTGAATGTTGTGACTTTGATGTCAACGTTGTACTCATACTCTTTGCTCCTTATGCTTATAAATCAATGTTGTAGCGAGTACGAATGAATCAGAGTAGTTGAATTTCAATTCTGTTGATTCATTCATACTCAAAACTGCATGAGTGTTGTGGAAAAACGAGGAAAACGATTCATTGCTGATCTCTGTTCTGAATTGTATATTTTATCCGCACAAAAATTATTTACCAACTGTTGAAATGCTAAGCAGTGAATGCAAGAATATCTAATAAATATATGGTTTAAATCATGCATTAAATGCTGAATTAAAGTTGTACTTGTTGCGGATATACAGTAGCGAGCACAAAAAATGCAACACTGTGCCATATGATCTTTAATAAGATCTGTTTCAAAATAACGGTAACTAATTTATCTATTTTCTTTTGCTGCTAATTCTTTCAGTTATAAGTTTTCAAAGTAACCACAGTTTATTCCAAATTTTGCTTTAAAAAGTTAAATATTTTTGAATTAGTGAAAAAAGTGCAAATTTTTAGCGAGCAAAAAAAATGCAACATAATAAAAAAATAGTTAAAGTAAGTTATTTATTTAATTATAATTGAAAATTTCTTAAATAAGTTATACAACATGTGTTTTGTAATAGAAGCAGCTCTCAGCTGACAGCAAAACTGCAATCATTAAAGCCTTAGAAGAAGGAAAATCCATGCGTGAAGTTGGACACCACTTTGGTGTAAATCAATCAACCGTATGTCGGATTAAATCTCGATTTTCCTTGAGAAATAGTGTGGAAAGGAAACCAGGTAGTGGTAATCCTCGAAAAACTACCTCTCGCCAAGACCGCCAGATGATTGCACTGGTTAAAAAAGATCCACGAAAGACCGCAGTGGACGTTGCTAATTTCGCAAATGAGCAAATGGGAGTCTCTATAGGCGTTCTACACTGTTCGCCGTAGGTTGAAAGAGGCTAATTTGCATGCGAGACGACCCGCAAAGAAACCTCTCATCAGTGCAATCAATAAAAAGAAGCGCCTGGAATTTGCAAAACGTTACAAGGATTGGTCAAATGAACAATGGGCTAAAGTCTTGTGGAGCGATAAAAGCAAATTTAATTTGTTTGGCTCCGATGGGATAAATTTTGTTCGAAGACCGCCTGGACAGAGATATTCTCCAAGATATCAACTTCCAACCGTAAAACATGACGGTGGATCAATAATGGTGTGGGGTAAGGGACGATATGTTTAATAAAAATTATTGATTTTACGTCACGTATTTACAGGTGCGTTTTCCCGTGATAGGGTAGGTCCCTTAACTCAAATCGAAGGAAAAATGAACGCCAAGAAGTACTGTGAAATCCTTGGAGAACACATACTTCCTCATCTGCGGGAAAAAATGCCTCCTGGTAGCATATTCCAACAGGATAACGATCCAAAGCACTCAAGTCGCTTAGCTCGAAACTTTTTAAGCGACAATGATGTCAATGTTTTGGATTGGCCATCACAGTCTCCCGATCTAAACCCCATAGAAAATCTATGGGAGTTATTAGATCGGGAAGTTAAGAGGAAACATTCGTCAAATAAGAGGAAATTAGAAGAAATTTTGAAAAGTGAATGGGAGGAAATATCTATTAACACATTAATAACTTTAGTCGACTCTATGCCTTCTAGGTTGCAAGAAGTCATAAAAAATAAGGGCTACGCCACTAAATATTAATTTTAAGATTTTTTTTGTAAGAATTACTATTTAATTTAAATAAACACATTAAAATTTATGCTGTTGCATTTTTATTGCTCCCATGAAATTCGCACTCTTTTTAATAAATGACAAAATAATATATCATTAATTAAAAATATTTACATAATGTTATTGATAATAGGTATATATAACTGTAGGGATTAATAACCCAAAGAAATATTTTGAACTGGTCACCTTTTTTTTAAAATTATCGTACTTAAAGATAATTTTACCGAACGTTGCATTTTTTGTGCTCGCTACTGTATATGTGACAACTATAAATATGGTGAATATAGTTTCTTTGTATTCATTTGTCGATAGTTCTCTATCTTTGCACATTGGGAAGTTTATAAAAGACTTCCTTTAAAATTGTCTTACCTTCAATAAAAAGTCATTATATTCCATTTAAATAAATGAAAATATTTTATGCATGTATTTAATGTATGTATTTAATATTTTTATTAAATAAATTCAGAAATTTAATTTATTCATTAATTATATATACTACATATGGAAAATATTATATCAGTGATGAAGACGAAATCCTTACACAATAGTATGTTCAGTGCGCTTGGGAGCTGAAAAATAAATAATATTTTAAAATTTGACAAGTAAGCCAAGTCTATAAGAATATTGATAGCAAAATTTTAAGTAAAAAAAATAAATTAAAAAATTCATAATTTTACACGTTTTGAAATTTCCCTTTGCGTGGGTATGTCCATGATACACTTTACGATAGAGTTTTTAATTTCAAACTAAAAAAAAAATATATATAAACAACAACAAATATGTACGGTCCAACGATAGTCAATGGCACAGTACCAATAGTTAGTAAAACTTAGGCAAGAATGACAAGCTAAAGATTACGCCATCACGCTCACAAAATTAAAACTTTTTGCGCATATTGAATCAGTGACGTCACGAAAATTGTTTTCCTATTGGCTAATGATAATGTAAGTTATATTGCAGGGCTGCCAACTACTTTCGCGTAGTGTATACACTTTTCAGAAGAAATGTTCATTTTCGCATATGAAAAAAATTGGAAACGTTTAAATAGCCCAACAACGTCATCTAACGGGAAATCGTGCGCAAGGCGTAATCTTTAGTTTATCATTCTTGAAACTTAGGTACAATAATAATAAACAAGTATTGACCACCCTACTGGCCGTTTGTCATTTGTTCTTAGCCTCAAAACCATGGGAATAAATTTGTCAATGGCTTGGTTTAAATTTGATGATTTTTAACCCCTTTAGAGTTTTGAAAATATGCAATGAATTTAACAAAATATTTATAGGGGGCAATATAAGAAAGCCCTGGGCTCCAATATTGAAATTCGGTTTTCGTCACTTCGTGTGCATCACACCTTATATTGGCTGTGTAATATTTTCTACCAGGGCTGGTATTATGCTCGTCATATTTTTTTGAACTTTACGTACAGTCAAACCCGGTCATAACGAACTCCGTGGGGCCAACAAAAAAAAAAAAAATAGTTCGTTATTTGCAAAGGCCATAATAAACGGGGTGAGGTCATAGAAGAAAATATAAAATACAAAGAATTTTTTTCATTTATTTAAAACAAAAAGTATTTTTTTTTATTATTAAAAACCAAAAATATTTGTTAATTTTTTTTATCTTTCAGCTGATTAAAGACGATAAGTTATAATTTAATGATGCCAGATTAAATAAAAGTAAAGACTATTCAAAGTTATTTCTGAGGTTTTTGTATGAAAATTGTTATTAAAACCTTGGGTCTTAAAAATTTGTACGTAATAACCAAGAATTCGTTATAACCGAGTTCGTTATAAATGAGTTTAATTGTATCTTCAGTATAAGTGATCGCATATTTTTGGCCGATAATACTGCACCAAAACGTAAGATTAATTGCTCCAAAAAGCCCACTTCTTACTAGATAAAGCTTGTCGTATGATACCATCTTGATTGCATTTCAATCGAATCTAATCCTTTAATTTTATGTATAAAGAATTATTGCAAGTACTTTCCACCGATACGTAAATAAAAATTTATTATTAAAGTGATCACGTGGTGTACAAGTTAACGTATAATTTTTATTTTTTGCTTTATTTTTTCTTCAAGTAACCAGAAAATTGATCTTAGTTAGGAAATCATATAGTCATACAATCTAGACATTATAATTGCAGTATAAAAATCTCTGGCCCTACTACTGTATTTACCTTTCATATATTCGAAGAGATTGCCATCGTAAATTTTTTATTGACAAAACAAATTTTAGCATTCATTAGAGCTAAACATTCAATGATGATGAGGCTGAAAATGGATAGTGCTTTTACTGCTACATTTTTATGAATTAACAACACAGAAATCCTGCTAATTGGAATGTAGCAACATAACCAGTGCTGAACAGTACACTCTGTGTTACTGTTCTACTCCTACCAGTTGGGAAAATACAAGAAGAAAATAACGAATTGGCAAAAGCTCAGCAATGAAAATGGTCAAAAAAAAAATGTATGTGTGGCATACAAGTGTATAATAGTCACGCCTCTCTACGAGTATCAACCATAAAAAGTCGTTACGAAATACAATATTGAGTGTCCTAGAAAAGTGTACGAAATGGAAAACAGGAATTATTGTGTTCATATCCTGTGTGTGAGGCTAAAATATTATGACACCAGTAACCTTTTGTGTGGTCAATAGGCATACCATGTAGCATATCAGATTTACAATTACACAGGCACATGTATGTAGGGATGGACGCAAACGTATGTAGATCAACACATTTACATTTAAACAAAGTTACAAACGGAAAACATGTATGAAAACATAACTTTAAATGTGAGTTAAAAGTCCTTTGTATCTTTGTATGTTCTCATGCATACACTATACAACAAGTCTTTGCCTAAATTACTTTATGTCCTACAAACTTCAAAAGCTTTATCAAATTTTGCTCAAATATTTTTTTTTATTCAATTGTTTATATATTGATTAACTCCAGTACAACAATCATTTCATCTTATTTAATAGTACTGTTTATACAATGTCAAGATGTAAGTTTCATCAGAAGGCAAAAGTTATATTAATTTGATCTGAGTTAAATTTAAATTTAATTTAGCCTTAGATTTGATTAATCAAATGTTGAATTCTAAAGAAAAGAAAAGTGTATTGGAATTGATTTTTTAAATTACATTACATTGGTTTTTAATTGAATTTCTGGCGAAAGTTGATTCCATGAACGCGTAGCATTTATATAAAAGTGCCTTTCAGACACCTGTTTTCTGTACCTTACGACGTTTATCCTATAGCCTCTATTAGAACTAGAGAATTGTAGTCTGGTAGATAAATAATCTAGTTCCTTGAAACAAATAATCTTGTCTAAAAAAATTAGCATTCGATATTTTAAAACGCATTCCAGAGTCATATTATAGATTCTGTGGGAAAAATGCGTGATATTACTATATCTACTGCGTTCAAAAATATATCTTGCTATGTTGTTATATGTTATGTTAATTTTTTTCCTGCTAACAGAGTCCAAGCCCGCAAAAAGCTCACATCCGTACAAGAGAGCTGCAATTAGGTATGTCTTCGTCAAGAGCATACGTATATTGAAGGGCGTAAATGATTGAGTCCCGCAGAGGTTCGTACGTTTTCCTCCAAATTATATTAACATGATTAGTCCAGGAGAGTTGGCTATTAAAATTAATTCCTAACTCTTGCCGCATTGCACTATTCCTATGGGCGAGTTCCCAACGAATAATGGTGCCAGAAAATTCGGCAAAAAAGCCAATTTTCCCAATTATGAGAGCCTTTGATTAATTAGCAAAGACCATTTGCAGTAGCCCATTTAAATACATTGTCAAGGTCCTGGTTCAGTCTCAATACACAATCATCAATGTCAGTTCTAAAGCAGCTAACGTAGAGTTGAACGTCATCATGTATGCCGAGGATTCCATAATGAGTAATTCGAGTAGGTAGGTCATTTGAATACATAATATATAACAGAGGGCCAAAATATAAACCCTGTTGTACACCTCTTGGTACCGCGCTGCTAAATGATTTCACATCACCATAGTTCACTGTCTGGCTTCTATTATACAGGTATGTACGTAAATTTAAAAGTATTTATCAACTTGCAACAAAGAATGTAATGATCAACAGTACTAGAAGTCCCAGAAAAGACACCACGTTCTGATTCATTTTTGACCTCAATACCTCTACAACATCCACTAAAGCCGTAACGCAGCTGTGTCCCGGTCTGAAACCAGACAGTCTGTTAGTCAGTAATGAATTGTCGCACAAATGCTTGCCTATTTGTTCATGGAACAAACGTTCAAAAACCTTAGACAAGTACGGTAAAATCGCAATTGGTCTGTACTCTCCATCTAGTTTGGATAAGGGGACAATTTTTTATTAAGTCATAAAATATTGTTACGAAACTGGAAATGGTGTACATTGTTTAATGGGTAAAAGGGTAAAAATTTAGCATATAATCAAATAAAAATTTAGGCGAGATAGGAGATTTATCAAAATTTCGCACATAATTGGTCATTACATCCCTTAAGTCTAGATTATGCTAAAGCTTCTCTCATCACTTACGTTGTGTGTGTAATTTTGTACATAAGCGACGGGATCTACAGTTTAAAGTCGACTCTAAACGAAAGAATTTTGAGAAAATATTCATGGTAATTTTTTATTTACTCTCAGAGTTTTTGTCGGAAATCTGCTGAGACGAAGTAGCTGAAAAAATATTTGGTAAAATTTCGTTTTGTTGGAAAAGCCTGGTCTGCAGTTTGAAGCATGGTCTTATGTCTAATAAGCATAGACGCTAACTAAACAAGCCATCTTATGGCAACTACAGTACTGTACTAAGAACGTTTTCAATGTTCTTGCAAAATTTGGTTAAGATGCGTCGATCCATTCCGCGGTTATAAGCAAAAATCTACTTATAATACGTAAATTATGGCGAGTGAAAACTTTGAGAGTTCATAATTCAAAACACACTTTTTTGACTTAGAATGTTGTTGAACGGAGACATCGATATATTCGTTAATAATTTAAATAAAAATTAAACACATACGAAATAAATAACATTACATTATTACATAACATTACATTACATTGCATGAAAGACTAGATTTTATGACCGGTAAGCATAGCTGCCAGATTTGACAGTTTATCGTCATTTTGACGATTTTGTGCTGCAAAAATATCATATTGACAATTTGACGATTTATGCCCTTATTTTGACAATTTTTAGCAATTAAAAATTTACATAAATTTCATTCATTAAAAGCCTCCCTAAGCTTTGTATTTGCATGCTGTTATTACTGTTGGAAATTTACCAGCATACATAAACGAGTACAGTATTATATTTTAAGTTATTTTCGAATACCTGTGATGATTTTTCTGTATTTTATGCAGATAATTTTAACAATTCGATTATAGCTTCTAATATTACCATCGGAAGAACAAATGCAAGTACCACTATATTTTTCATAGAACTAATACTCAGGGGTTGGATGATATTGTGTTTGGAACTAGGAAAATATATTGTAGAAAGGAGGACACTGGGTTTGAATATTTTTATACCATAATAGATAAAATATCTCTGCAAGAAGGGAGTTCCATATGCAGATAGTCCGTCTAACAAACGTACTTTGTCTGTAATGTTTTACACTGGCCAATCAACCGCATACGGATGTACTGGCAAAAAAAGACGAGTATTACGTAGGAATTAATGATTCTTATTAACAACTTCCCTTATTTCGCTAGCGCAATATTCGTTGTAGTAGCGATAGAACCGTGAACACACAAGCCACATTGCAACGATTCGGGATATTCGGGATTCACAAAATCCCGAATTCCGGGATTTTTAAAAACTTGTCCCGGGATTTTTCGGGATTTTCGGGATTATGAATTCATATGTATTTTGACCCTACAAAAGGTCCTGAAAAAAATTCTATATCACTTGACTTCGATAATAACATTTCAGATGAGGAAACCCCTACTTTGGTTGCTAAAATGTTTTTTGATGGCATCGAAGAATGCAAAAGGCCTATAAAACGATTTAAAAGGGTAACTGATTTAGATACTCAACTGTCCAAAGAAATAGATTAATTTACAACAGGAGGTGGAAGAGATGAATATTTACAAACTGCACACAGCTATCTGGGAACTATTGTACCAATAAATGTTGATTCCGAGAAGTGTTTTGACAACAAAATTTGTTCAAGCCTATCAGATCACAATTTAGAAGCTTTAATCTTTTGTTGGAATTTTCTTAAAACTAATGCATTTGCATATGTCTGTTAATTTTTATTTTTGTTATTTTACGCTTTTTTGTAATTTTTTGTCTTGCTGTTTTAATATTTTATTTCTAATGACATATAATTCTGGTATATATACATAATTGGAATACAAATGATTTTGTTAATGAAATATTTGTATTATTAAGAGAAAATCAAGATTTTTCCCGTTATTTTTCGGGATTTTTGGATCTACAAAATCCCGAATGCCGGGATTTTTAAAAATCAATCCCGTTTGGCATCCCTACTTTATATGTTTTTGTTTTTAAAAACCTTTCAATTTTTTTTTTATTTTTTCTATGATTTTTTTGCAATTTCAATGAACGAGTTTGACGATTTTTTTCTCAAATATTTGACAATTTGATGCTTAATTTATCTGGCATCTATGCCTGTAAGATTTATTCTCTGCCATTCTGTTAGATGATATTCAGTTTCAAACATGTAAAATAATGTAGAAAGCAACCATTACGTAAATTGATTCCATGTTGAAAAACAGAAAATGTTGTTGCTTAACACCGATGTTCCATTACAAGTTACGTTTTCTCTGAGAGAAACTGTATTGTACATGTACAATTTTATGAATACAAGGATACATAATAAACAGTCACGTAAAGATTGCGAAAAAAAACAGCAAGTAAACCTAACTGTAGTCCATAACCCTGGTTCCTTTCCATTACATATTGCAAATATAAAAGTAGCTACTATAGATTATTTTCTAGAAACAAATCCAGACTTCTTCCTAAAATTTTGGCATCAGCGTTTTACGAAAATGGTAAATTTTTTGTAAAAATTATAAAAGAACTAGATAACCCGTAATTAAATGACATAAAATGAAAATAATTATTATAAATTTTATTAAAAGTATTAAAATATTAGAAATCATAGTATCATCATAAATATTTACATACATACATTTATTTAAATGCTTTTATGATACTTCTTTGAATACAATATTAGAGGTAATGACATGATCATCGTTAACTTTTTGCCCGTACGAATCCTTAATACAAACAAAAATATCTTTAAAAGTACGCACTCAAGAAAAAGCCACTTATAACTGCCCATGTGAAAAGATAATTCTGGTAAATACAATCCAACCTTTTGAAGGGTGTGACCTTGTGCTTTGTTTATCGTCATAGCAAAAGCAACTTTCGCAGGGAATTGTTTTCGTGTCATTCACAAAGGCACAGTTTGATCAGAAGATGTAACGTTGATCACGGGGTATGAGTACAGTTTTATCGGTATGAATAATTTTTGCTGATATGATGTGTTCTCCCAAATTTGTTACTTGAACAAAAACATATAATTATAATGACAACAGTATTATCATGTAGTTCTATATAAAATATAATTTTTATCAATGAAAATATTAATTTTTCAATTCCTAATTATTTTTTGCCATTAGTGTTAGATATAAGCTTTAAATGAGTTATCATTCATTATATTTGATGTGGTGGTATAGGAGATATTTGCAACCGACAAAAAAATTGCTTTAGAAATAATACATATGATTGTTTAAAAATGTTAAGAAAGTAAATTTCTTAAAAGCCTCTCAAGGATTATTGTTAAATATTGTTTTACAGCTTCTAGTTTTCCAATTAGCTATAAAACTACTTCGATAAATACCCTGTAGGAAATGTCACATGATTCACTATTAATATAATAAAACAATACCTTAGTCTTGGTCTTGTAATACCATTTTAGTAACATTTGAACCAGAAGCTCACCAAAATATTGTGATTATTATAGCCTACTATTAGTCGGTTTACAAATCTTTGTATTTAAATCTGCAATTTTAACAACAACTTGTTATGCGTAGAGTCTTAAATACTCAAAGTTTTTATGCTTTGTTGACACCATCGCCCAAATAGACGAAATAGTGTTTGCTTGGAGACACTTCACACCAGTTTTCGGGCAGGGTGAATACATCATTATATGTAAATACATATATACTGTGAGCGTTAAAAGAAAGTATACAATATGAATAAAATTCTAACAATCAACAAATTCAACTTTTACCACTTGTAAGAGTGTACAAGCCTGTAGCACACAACCTTTTTGTGCCATTTAACTGCAGAAAGTTTATATGTATTTGCACAATACATGCACAGTTTATTTCTTTTACTGGCCCTCAGATGTGATGTGGTGTGATGTGTAGGTATATGGTTACATGTCACTAAAATTTCATGGCAACTACCGACGAAAGTGGTTATGCTTGGTTAGATTTATCCGCCTTTTTGCCTCTTTTTTTACCACTAAACAAATACTGCGAGTTTTTGCCACATAAATACATAAAAAGAGGGAAAATTGATTTTAAATTAGCGATAATATGAAGTAAAGAAGTAAGAAATGAAATCTAACTAAGCAATGTGATATAAAATATGGTAATAATTCTGAAAAAGAAAACAACCTGAAATGAAACGGAATATAAACATACATAGATAATTGGCTGTTACATGCCTTCAATTAATATAATGACCTAGCTTCTCACACCGCTTACGTTGAGTGTGTAAATTTTATGCAAGAGTATTGGGACCTCGTGATCTAGTAGGCACTGTGCTGGCTTATTAGACATAAAGTCAGGGTTCGAGTCCCAGACCAGACATCAAAACAAAATACAAAAAGTATTTTTTAGGCGATTTCTTCTCAGCAGATTTGTGGCAAAAACTCTGAGAGCAAATAAAATTGCCATGAAATCTTTCTCAAATAAATCTGTCGTTCGGAGTCGATTTTAGATTGTTGGTTCCGCCACTTATGTATAAAATTAACACACAAAATCCCGAATCCCGGGATTTTTAAAAATCGATCCCGTTTACATATATCTTCACACTGATACTCCACGGCGTAGGATAATTGAAGTCATAAATTAATATTGCTCATACGCTCCAATCATTTAAATTCAATTTCATTGAAATGGACAATTATAAGTAAAAATTTATTTTTTTTGTCACGTGCATATTTCTGTTTAAGAACAAAAACAATAACATTAATAATGAACAAAAATTAAACGAAGAGAATAAATCCAATCTTAAACTAAAGATCATGTTCATGTCAAATTAAAGACACTTTCAATTGGATTTAAGTATAAATACATACGTTTCAGAGTGAAAATATGTGTGAATTACAAAAAATTTTTTAGGACATAGTTTTTGCCTTTAATACAAAACAATTTCCATCGGTAACCAATTCGACTTTCGGAATTTTTTTTTCCTTTCATAAAATACTGTATATACACTGAGCGCCAGGCCAGACATCAAAATAAAATACAAAAAGAGTATTTGTTTGGTCGATTTCTTCTCAGCAGATTACTGGCAAAAACTCAGAGGGTAAATAAAATTGCCATGGAAAAGTTTCTCAAAAAATCTGTCGTTCGGAGTCGACTTTAAATTGTAGATCCCACCACTTATGCATAAAATTAACACACACAACATAAGTAGTGTGAGAAACTAGTTCAATAATCTTGACTGATGGGATGTAAAGATGTATGTATGTATGTCCTGAGCGCAATAAGTGAGTCAACACTTACTATAATTTTAAATTTTTTTAATATGAAAATTATACTTGTAGCACAATAATAATTTGGTTTTTTGTTGTTTTTGTTTTAACATATCATAAGTAATAAATCAAGGTTTTTTAATTTTGGAAATTTATTCGACTATTGTCATTTACTTTTATCGCTGGCTTAGTAAAATGAGTTCTTTCAGTGGTGTTTACTCACTTTTGGCGCTTAGTGTATATATATTTTCTATTAAATAAATTTTTGTCCATTTATCTTGGAAGATTAGAACACTTTTAACAAACATATTCTACAATTTATATGGGGTGGGCCATCTATCGGTTTAAATTTTAACCATCGGATAATTCGAATCTGACAATACTTATGTTGTTCTATCCTGTCACGAAATTCAGTTTCTCACAAATCTGTCGTTCGGAGTTGACTTTAAATTGTAGATTTCGCCGCTCATATCTAATATTAACACACAGCTTGAGTAATTTGAGATCCTTGGTGGTATTATCTTCTGAAGGGTTGTAATGACCAATAATGTATGCGTTTAAGTATAAGGGACACTTATACTACATCAGATCGTCAGAGAGACTTTGGGAAAAGTATAGACTTCAATGAAACTTAGCAGCGGAAAACAGTTTTTAGTTGGCAATACCAAGATGTTCGAAAATCGAATCACAGATTTAGAAACGATAAATGGCCTTGGTTTTTAAACAAAACTTTGGTAGCACGTGTTATGCATTGAAGTCTTCATTTCTTCTTATTTGTACTTAAAGTAACTCATAATACCTCGAATACACGAACATTTTTAGTAGATAAAGCCAGCGTAATTACATCTTGAAAGTACTGAATGTATACCCAGAATATATTAAAACAGATCGAAAGATGAGGGACGAATTTTCAGATTTTTGTTCTGTATAGCGTGAACCACTACACCAATGATTTAAAAATTTCGAGAGAGATTTTAACTTACTTTTAATTTATGAAATAATATTTTCAACTAAAAGCACAATGAACAAGAAAAGGTAAGACAACCAGTTTGTTTTTATTAAACTCATCAACAGCAGCAGAATTATAGCATAAAGTGGGTATAGGAAAACTATTAAAAAAAATAATTTATTTTATTCGCCAGATGTTAACAATAAGATGTTGACAAATAGCGTGAACCACTACACCAATGATTTAAAGATTTCGATAGAAAGTACGTGGCTTTAAGCTACTTTCAATTCAAAATGACAAAATACTTTCAACTAAAGGCATATCGAAGAAGAAAATGAAGCAACCAATTTGTTTTGATTAAACTCATCAACAGCAGAATTATAGCATAAGGATAGGATAGAATTATAGTATAGGATAGCTATAAATAAATGAATTTATTTTATTCCCCAGGTGTTAACAATAAGTGACAACGTAAGAAATTAATTACTTATTCACAAAAGGTAATAACTGTGAGAACTTATTTGTCACTGCCTATTGTACAATTGAAAAGTTATGCGTTACAGTAAAATAACGTTCTGAACCTATAGAGAGTAGTACTGTGTTTGAAATACAACTTTAAACATGAGCAACATTTATTTACAACAGTTTAAAAAAAAGTTTAGCACAACACGCTTGATTACTAGACTGTGTGGAGCCGATGTTTTAAGGGAGGACTACCGCATGTCATGGATTACTTGGTCCGTAGTTGCGCTCATTAATGTGGCAATAATTTTGTCATTTTACAGCATTTACATGGCAATCTACGTAGATCATGATTTTGTGGAGGTATTGAAATGCCTCTGTATGTTTGGCACAGGTGTACAGGTAGGACAGGTAGTGAAATAAATAACTGTTTCCTATATTAATTAAGATTACATTTTTTTTGTAGGGTTATGCTAAATTAATTAACGCTATTGTGCAAAAGGAATATTTCCGTTTCTTTTACAGTGAGATTATAGATCTTTACACGACTTATGCGGAGGAGGACTTTAGGTATCAGAATTATTTGGGGATAAGCATTTCGTTGGTTAGGAAGTTAATAAACATTCTATGGAGTATACCCATTACGGTTTGTACTATCGTAATTGGAGTTCCGGTATTATACAAATACGTATATAATGAGCGTTTGTTTATAATGCCTTTCTATCTGCCGGTTATTGATCGTAACACTGATTTTGGTTTCTATTTAACATCTGGGATTCATGTGGCCAGTGTAATATTTGGAGGCTTTGGTAATATGGTGAGTGATTGTTGGTGTTACGTTTTTGCTGCTCATATACCGCTCATCAAAAATATTCTCAAATGCAAGTTTAATCGTTTGAATGAGCTTTTAGAAATTAGTCCAAATGAAGTTCACAAATCAAAACATCTTTTACTCGACATATTTAAATGGCATCAGAAGTATATCATGTAAGTCGGCATGATTAAAATTTCTTGGTCGGATAGTATTGAATTGAATGTTTGCTATTTTTGTTTGCAGCTACTGTACAAACGTAAATAATTTGTTTTTTTGGGTAATTTTTGTGCAAGTGTGTACTACATTTTTGGGTATAGTTTGTACAACAGTTTGTATTTTCTTAAACGTATGGCCAGCAGCACCAGCTTACTTATTATACTCGTTTGTGATACTTTATTTCTTCTGTACCTTGGGTAACATTGTGGAGAATTCGGTATGTTGCTTAATATAATTCACTTTTTGTTTTGTATTCTAATAAGCATTCTTTATTATTACTATAGAATGAAGATGTTATAACAATTATTTACGATTCGAATTGGTATCAGCTGACAGCTATGGAACAAAAAATGATTGTAATCATGTTAAGGCAAGCCCAGCAAGCGGAGGGAATGTCTATTGGTGGTGTAGCTCCACTATCATTGAATACTGCTCTGCAATTGACCAAAACATTTTACACATTTTCTATGATGTTACGAAATTTTTTGGAATGAACAATATTTTAATTTGAATTGAAGCTTTAAAGCACTTTAAAGCACTTTTTAAACAAATACTTTTGATTATTAAAACACAATATGATATCACCTAAATTTAAAGCATTATAATAAAGTTTGAAGTCGCCATGGTCTAGTAGGTAGTGTGTTGGTTTATTACACGTAAAGCCATGGTTCGAGCACCAGGCCAGACTTCAAAACAAAAAATACAAAAAGTATTTCTTAGGCGAATTCCTCTCAGCAGATTTCTGGCAAAAACTCTGAGAGTAAATAAAACCTGCCATGAAATGTTTCTCAAAAAAAATCTGTCGTTCAGAGTCGACTTTAAACTGTACGTCCCACCACAGTTATGTGTGTATGTATAAAGTTTGTATTATTTTCGGCTTCTATTATTACATACAGGCATACATTACATTACAACCCGTCCTTACAACCCCTAAGTCAGGATTATGACCTAGATTCTCATATCACTTATGTTGTGCACGTTAATTCTATACATCAGTGGTTGGACCTACAGGCTTAAACTTTATAAGATTTTCTTGAGAAACTTTTCATGGCAATTTTATTTACTTTTAAATAACTTGAGACATATTGCTACGCATATCGAAACGACCAATATCGTTTAACATTAACGATAAACAAAAGCTACAAACACAAAGACAATGAGGCACTGTGTACACAATACTCACTAAACCATACATTGGTATTAGTATAAGTAAACCATCAATAACAATGTAGTTGCAAAAGAATTCTCGAGAAGGTGAGAAAGCGGACCTTCTACTTCGAGAACCATCATCAGACTGAAGACGTTCACATATAAAAGGGCAAGACAAGACAGGCAATGAGCCAGTATGAATTCAGTCAGCCTTGCGTGAAGATACGTAATGAAGTGAAAAGTCAGTGGTTCGAGGATATCCTTTGCGAGCGGAATCGTTGTGTGTTAATAATAATTGTTGTATGTGTTAAGTTTAAACAGTGACACAAAATTAATGTGAATAATAAAAAGAGTTTCATTAAAATAAGCACAGATTTGTTTTTACTTGGTTTGCAATCAACGAACTCATAATCTAAACGTTTTTAAAAAGTTAAAAATTGTGAATTTTTCGTATCTTCTTTTTATATATTTCAGTTCCACTTAATCAATGTTTTTCATCTGAAAAAAAAAAAAAAGAAAAATGAGAGTAGAAAGCATAAATAATATTCAATCTCTTAAGTGGTTCCATGACAGCGATTACCATTTTATAGCACAATTGTTCAGAGAGAATTCACACACATAGCTTATGCTCTTTTGTTTAGTTGTCTATCAGACTTCGACAAGCACACATGTCAGCGCATGATATAATATTTTTTTTGTTTAGGTTTACACTCAAAAAATATTTTAAGTTAAAAAACTTTTTTTTTAAAATTCAAAATCTTAAAACTCATTTTATTTGTCTTAATAGTCATGTAAATAATTCAGATGATGTGGAAACAGAACAACTTTTTAATAGACGTAAAGCAATATTTTAGACAAAATTAAAAGGTCGATTATTAGCTGCAGAGGAAATTTATGAACCAAAATTAGTAGCCACCAAATATCTAAAAAAGATTACATAATTATTAAATCAAACATGTATTACTTTAAGTGTGTTGATGAAATGAAAAGCGAAGTAGTGTATATTACTTATATACTAACATTTTTCTATGACTACAAGCTCTCAACTTATATTCCCTCTGATACTTAATAATACGTTACCAAAAGATCTTTTGATAACCCCTGCTTCCATAAACTCTTTTGTTCCTTCAATTCTAGCAGTTGAAGAGAGAAATCACATGCACTCACATTAGATCAAAGCCCCTGTATTTTTTAAAAACAAAAATTCTACAAGATCCAAGTTGTTGGATGAAGGATGTCAATGACACAAACAGAACCAAGAAAAGTGTATTCTAATCCAAGACAACTAAACTTTAAGTTCAAACTATGAAAAATTTAAAATTTGAAATATGGCTAACAGCATAACACAGAAATTAACTTTTCAGACCAACCACAATGTGTTTTTCAATTTTAAATACATATAGTTTAATTTGTCGCATTCGAATAATGGATTTCAGAAACTTTTTTAGGGTATTCTGGCAGTTTTAGCGTTTGTCTCACAGGCCTATTTAGAGGAGATTGATAAAAACTGCAGATTTTTTGAATTCTCTTCTACTACTTCTTACACTATAGTAAGAAGCTGTGACGCTGCCATGGCTTGCTCTATTTGTTTGCTGACCCCATAGATAGACCCATTAGTAACCCTTAGGCAGTTTTTTTTTTTTTTTTTTATAATACCAGCACTCAGGGTATGACCCCAACTCATACAGTGCATTGTGCAGGTTTTTAGGAAAGGTGGAAAGAGAGAGGGAAGATGCGAACGGAAAGGAAACGAGTTACTGCTGGTGACTATAAAATGGTGACTATACCTTCACCATTAGGCCGTTCAACCAATCGTCCCCAAGAAGTCTGCAGTTTCTCACATCACTTATGTTGTGTGTGTTAATTTTATGCAGAAATGGCGGAATCTACAGTTTAAAGACGACTCCGAACGACAGATATTTGAGAAGCAAGAAGAGAAAGAGAAGAAATCGTCGAAAAAAATACGTTTTTTTTTTTTATTTTTGATGTCTGGCCTGGGTCTCGAACCCTGGCTTTACGTCTAATAAGTCAGAACACTACCTACTAGACCACGGCGACACCAAACATAAACGTTTCATACTGGTCTTACCTACTTAATATTTTCCCATTCAGTTGAAGGCTTAGTATTAGCTGAAATGTAGTTGTCTTAGTTAAGTAGGTAGTGTATTGGCGTATTAGACACGAGGTCACGATTTACATCCCTTGTCAGACAGTCTCCAACAAAACCAAAATGAAGAATATTTCTTCAGCGATTTCCTCTCAGCAGATTTTTGGCGAAAACTCTGAGAGTTAATAAAATGGGCATGAACAATTTCTCAGAAATCTGTCTATTGAAGTCGACTTTAAACTGCAGTTGCTCATGGCATGCGGTAGTCGTGTCTTAAAATGTCCGCTCCACACATTCTCATAATCAAACGTGTTGTGCTAAAATTTTTTTCAATCAATTGTAAGTATATGTTGAAAATCTTTAAAATTTTACAAAAATGTTCTTGAAAAGTCTATACGTGGCTTACAATTTTATTTAACTAGAACGCATAACTGCTATTGTACGTTAGGCAGAGACAATTTTTTTTTCTCATAGTTATTAGCTTTTGTGAATAAGAAATTAATTTATTGCCTTCCGTGTTGTTGTTAACACCTGGACGATAAAGGAAATTAATTTTTTGTAATAGTTACCGCATATACACCTTTGCTATAATTCTGCTGCTGAAGACGTTGTTATAGCACTGTTACCAAGTGTTTCCACTATCAATGAGTTACTGCTTCACAGTACCAAGAATGTGTTTTGATTATTCATTCTCATCATCACAGAATCTGTGAATTAGAGAATCGTTTCGGTGGCTGATAAATAATACAACAAAGTAAAGAAAAAATTTTGGAAATAATAACATAGCTTTGGTACGAATTATGGCCTTCAAACGGCTGACAAAACCAACACAGACTTCACGAAAGTGGCTCTGCGGTATTTGGGCCCATTCCGGGTGAAGCGCCGTCTTGATATGATCGACACTTTGGTATTTTTTAGTGAGAACCTTACTCTCCAAAATGCTCCAAGCGCAAAAGTCCAACGGATTAAGATCCTGAAATTTTGGTGGCCATTGTGCTGTAGAAATGAAACGAGGAACCTCGTTTTTAAGACAATATTGGTTGACGCGTGCTGAGTGCGGTGGTGCTGAGTCCTGTTGTAATGTCCATGGTCTGCAGCCGAAATGTTTGTCTGCCCTGGGCTTCAATACTGTCTTTAAGACATTTTTCCAATAATATTCGGCATTTATTATAACCTTACGGTCAATGAATACGAGCGGGAGCGACTATCGGCCGTTTCGGCGGCCCACACCATTACCATCGGCGGCGCTTGAGTTCTGGTGGCCAATCGCAGATGTAAATTTTCAGCTGACCTTTTTGACAAGTAAGCCCGATCATCTTGTTTCTTCACAAACTGCTCAATTTGGAAAGCCTTCTCATCGGAGAAAACCAAATACTGTAACTGGCCACTTTCGTGCAAGCGAAGTAACTACTTGGCTCTTTGCAGTCTAAATTTTTTTTGTCCATCCTCCACTTTTTGGACGCGATGCAACACTGCCAGTATCACGGTAACGAGCAATGTTACGAGAAACAAAAGATTTATTCACATTTAAATGCTGGAGGGCTCTAACGATAGCCACCTGTGGTTTTCCAGCCAAATATAAAGAAATCACACTATCACGCTTGAATTCCATCACGAATAACTTTTCTTCTGAATGCAATAGATCAAAATGCTTTTCTAAGCTTGTAAATAATAAAATGAACCGTCACTGCAATTAATCTGTCAGGTGTCAGACGAGCGGTTTACAAATGATAACATCCTGAAGTTGGTTGCAATACATATTAGCCACCCTGTATAGTTTGAGCCTATTGTGCAGATCGGCTACAAATCTCAGGATATTCCCAACAAAAGTTTTGACTGCCTCTGACTCTTTCTAAGTTCTTTGTTTTTTGTTTTGTTTGTAACCTCTCACCTTTAACGGTATTGGAATATTTCATTCTGATACATACATAATAGGTATGAATATGTCAAATGCTTAGTACTAGCATTTAAACTAAAGATAACACAATTAGTAATTTCCTATTTCTATGAACAATAGCTTGATTTTACGTAAACTATTATCGCATGGCACTCATAATCGAATTACAGATTACATGTTACGAATTACATATGCTAGTATATATATTAGATATAATGTTTTTAGAAGCCATATTTTTTTAAATTGTTTTGTTGTTCATACAAACTTACTAAGATCTGTATCTGTATGCTATGTATACGTATGTTATAAATTCGTGTCCAAGTAATGTTCCTTTTGTTATAGTTTTTTTATAATAAATTATTAACACTTCTGCACTCCTTGGATCAATTTGACCCAAATTTGATTTTCAAACGCAAAATATTTGCCTTTAATTATAAGATATGTTCGTGAAACTTTAATTTATCCATCAGAAACACAAAAACTATGATTTTAAAAGAAAACAAAAAATTTTAAATTTTTCTTCCCCCTACCAGATATCAAAATACGATTTATACACATTTAATATTCTTTGAGTAAATATGAGCCAACATTCGATATTACAAATTTACCATTCAGAATCATCAATCAATAATTTTTCAGCCAAATAATCAATACAATCGCTTTCAACTAATATTTTTTTATTCAAAATTTTATTATATTCAAGGTGAGGCTTTGGAAAATCTCGCAAAGATACCACTTGAAATTTGTTTTACGATTATATGATAACACATTGATACTTTAACTGTGTACACAAAAGAGTTCAATGCAAATTAGTTGAGAGAGTGGTTCTAACTTCATCAGACCCCCTCCCAAAGGGATGCACAATTATATGTGATAATTCTTTTTACTACATACGATCTTGCCATTGAACATATATTAGGGACACTTATTCTTCATCAGATCTGCAGAGAGGCTTTGGGAAAAGTATGGAGTTCAATGGAGCTTATCAGCGGAAAACAGTTTTAAGTCGGCAATACCAAGATTTTCGAAAATCTAATCTCAGTAAGAATACAGGAGGTTGTAAAAGCTTGTAAAGAAGAGATCTGAACGATAAATGGCCTTGGAGTAGGCAATCTTTAAACAAAGTTCTGGTAGCACCCGTTACGCATAAAAGTCTTCATTTCTTCTAATTTGTACTTACCTAGCAAACACGTACACTTTTAGCAGATAAAGCTAGCGTAATTACATCTTTAAAGTACCAAACGTACACCCAGAATATATTAAAACAGATCAAAAGATGAGGGATGAATTGTTATACCCTTCTTTAACAGATTTCTTTTCGCTATAGCGTGAACCACTACATCGATGATTTAAAGATTTCTAGAGAAAGTATGAGACTTTAAGCTAGTTTCAATTAGTGACAAAATACTTCCAACTAAAGGCACATCAAACAAGAAAGGGAAAGACAACCAATTTGTTTCGATTAAACTCATCAACAGCAGAATTATAGCATAAGGATAGGATAGAATTATAGTATAGGATAGCTATAAAAAAAATAATTTATTTTATTCGCCAGGTGTTAACAATAAGTGACAAGGTAAGAAACTAATTACTTATTCACAAAAGGTAATAACTGTGAGAACTTATTTGTCACTGCCTATTGTACAATTGCACATACAAAAGAGTTATGCGTTACAGTCAAATAAAGTTCTGAACCTATCGGAAGTAGTATTGCTGGCTTACTATTCTTTTTAAAATACAACTTCAAACATGAGCAACATTTATTTACAACAGTTTAAAAAAAAGTTTACCACAACACGTTTGATTACTAGAATGTGTGGAGCAGATGTTTTAAGGGAGGACTACCGCATGACATGGATTACTTGGTCCATAGTTGCGCTCATTAATGTGGCAATAACTTTGTCATTTTACAGCATATATATGGCAATCTACGTAGATCATGATTTTGTGGAGGTATTGAAATGCCTCTGTATGTTTGGCACTGGTGTACAGGTAGGTCAGGTAGTGAAATAAATAACTGTTTTCCATATTAATTAAGATTAAATTTTATTGTAGGGTTATGCTAAATTAATTAACGGTATTATGCAAAAGGAATATTGTCGTTTCTTTTACAGGGAGATTATAGATCTTTACATGACTTATGCGGAGAAGGACTTTATGTATCAGAAGTATTTGGGGATAAGCATTACATTGGTTAGGAAATTAATAAACATCCTATGGAGTATACCAATTACGGTTTGTACTGTCCTAATTGGAGTTCCAGTATTATACAAATACATATATAATGAGCGTTTGTTTATAATGCCTTTCTATCTGCCGGTTATTGATCGTAACACTGATTTTGGTTTCTATTTAACATCTGGGATCCATGTGGCAAGTATAATATTTGGAGTCTTTGGTAATATGGTGAGTGATTGTTGGTGTTACGTGTTTGCTGCTCATATACCGCTCATCAAAAATATTCTCAAATGCAAGTTTAATCGTTTGGATGAACTATTAGAAATTAGTCCAAATGACGTTCACAAATCAAAACATCTTTTACTCGACATATTTAAATGGCATCAAAAGTATATCATGTAAGTCGGCATGATTAAATGGTCTTGGTCGAACTGTATTTAATTGAAATGGTTGCCATTTTTGTTTGCAGCTACTGTACAAATGTAAATAATTTGTTTTTTTGGGTAATTTTTGTGCAAGTGGGTACAACATTTTTGGGTATAGTTTGTACAACAGTTTGTATTTTCTTAAGGGTATGGCCAGCAGCACCAATCTACTTATTATACTCCTTTGTGATACTTTATTTCTTCTGTGCCTTGGGTAACATTGTGGAGAATTCGGTATGTAGTTTAATATAATTCACTTTTTTTTGTATTCTAATAAGCATTCTTTATTATTACAATAGAATGACGATGTTATAACAATTATTTACGATTCAAATTGGTATCAGCTGACAGTTATGGAGCAAAAAATGATTGTAATCATGTTAAGAAAAGCCCAGCAAGCGGAGGGAATGTCTATTGGTGGTGTAGCTCCACTATCATTGAATACTGCTTTGCAATTGACCAAAACACTTTACACATTTTCTATGATGTTGCGAAATTTTTTGGATTGAACAATATTTTAAACTGAATTGAAAACGATTTTATTTACACTTTAAAGCACATTTTAAACAAATACTTTTGATTATTCAAACACCATAAGACATCACTTATATTTAAAGCATTATAATAAAGTTTGTGTTATATTCTGCTTGTATTATTACATACAGGCATGCATTAGATAACAACCCGTCAGTCAGGATTATGCCCTAGATTCTCATATCACTTATGTATGTTGTGTGCATTAATTTTATATATATATAAGTGGCTGAACCTATAGGCTTAAATTGAATTCAAAACAGATTTTTTGAAAAACTTTTCATGGCAATTTTATTTACTCTCTGTTGAGAAGAAATTTACTAAGAAATATTTCGTTTTGTTGGAAATGGCTGAACAGTTTTGAGATGGTAGCCTCAAATTTAATAATCCAGCATTAGATTACTGACTAACTACTTAAATAACTTGATAGATATAGAGAATATGACTTAAGTGTGTGAATTTTTCGTATCTTCTTTTTATGTATTTCAGTTTCACTTAATCAATGTTTCTTGTCTGAAAAAAGGAAAAAATGGGAGTAGAAAGCATAAATGATATTCAATCTCTTAAGTGGTTTCATAAACTCTTTTCTTCTTTCTATTTTGGAAATAAAGTTTCTATCACATGTAAAGCCATGTACCCCTATATGTATTGGTGTTAATGTATAAAGTAAATAGAGATATTCTAGCAGTCTTGGCTTCTTCACATGCACTCACATGAGAACAAAAAAAAAAAATTCATCAACATCTAAGTTGTTGGGATGAAGGATGTTAATGACACAAACAACAAGAGCAACAAACAAAAAAGAAAATGTGGTAAAATCCAAATCAACTAAACTTTTTTGTTTTCCTGCTACGTATCGTTTCACAATGTTTTTGTCTTGTAAGTCAAAAACAGCGGTTAAGAAGGAATAGAAAAAACCTTAAATTTTTTTAACTTCTAGTATTCACTAGTCTAGCATTTGTATGTATAACATATGTATAACATATCGGTAGACCCTAGTAATGAACCACTTTTGTGAATTATATACTACAAGTGCATTTCAGTGTACCAAAAGTGGAAGACTGCACTCCTTGGCGACATGTCAACATAAATACACAATACTAGGTTCGACGTACCTAAGAAAGGGCGTTTGAATTGGTCAGACAAAGCAAATGATTTTTAATGGAATTTGTAAAAGTAATTAACCGTAGATCGAGCTTTGTATCAAAAATGATAAATTTCAATTTTTGAAATTATATAACTTTAATTCAGAAAACGTTAGATCCCAGATATTTTTAGAATTTGTAGGAATTGTTATCGCCATTATTTTAAATCAAATAAAAAAAGAAAATTTCAAACAGGGATGAAAAAATTCAAAAACTTCATTATTCTGGCTTTTGTATCATTTTTGGAGAACACGACTTTCCTAACGATTCTTAAGTGTTCTGTTTGAATTTTTTTAAAATTTTCAAAGATTTTGTGGAGTTTTATCGTAAATAATACATTATTTACGGTATCTGAGAAGGGATTGAAAGATAAGTATTGGATGAAAGTGAAAATATTGAATTTTCTATTCATGATATATCCTTGATATTGTCGGCAGTAGTCGTAGTCTAGTATGTAGCGTGTTAGCTTATTAGATATTAGACCAAAGTTCAATCCTCAAGACAGTTATCTCCAATTTACAACGGAAGGTTGTTATGATCGATTATATATGCATAATAATTGCATAATTGGTCATTACAACCCTTCAGTCAGGATTATTGACCTAGTTTCTCACACTATTTATGTTGTGTGTGTTAATTTTATAGATAAGTGGCGGGACCTACAGTTTAAAGTCGAACGACAGATTTTTGAGAAACTTTTCATGGCAATTTTATTTACTCTCAGAGTTTTTGCCAGCAATCTGCTGAGAGTAAATCACCGAATAAATACTTTTTGTATTTTCTTTTGATGTCTGGCCCGGGACTCGAACCTTGGCTTTACGTCTAATAAGCCAGCACACCACCTACTAGACCATGGGGACCGATTATATACGTATTTATGTAATATTCCTGCTGCTGAAGACTATAAAGAAGAATAAAACAGAAGCTCGTCTTGTCAGCAGGAAACATGGCAATAGAATAGTTTATTGCCTAAGATGGCACTACTTGGAACAGAGAACCGCATTCCTTTAGTAGTTTGGGAAGAGAAAATATTACCAAACTTCAAGCGAATTGCAAGGAGGCGTTTCGTAAAATGTTGTAGAGTTGTTCTTACTGTTCTTCACATAACTATCTCACGTAACAGACAAACATTAGAAAAGTGTTTCGCCATATGGTTTATTTCATAGATATTACAGATGATAATATTTCGGTCAACTATGTACGTATGAGACAACACAATAATTCGCTTTGAAAATGTGCTACTCGGGAATGATCATTATTTTACACCTAACATAGCTTTTCGAAAAAGGAGCTGAAAGTCTTTCAGCATTTAATAACCCCAATAATTTGATCGCTCTAGATTAGCAACAAATTGAATTTTATGATCATTATAAATTTCGTGGTTCAACGAAATCTAAGTGGTTACATGTGTAGTAGGTATGTACTTACAGCTGTACTTGGAAAACCTGTATCCCGGAAATCAGAAAGGACTCAAAGGGGGAGCATTGTTATTGACATAATCGATGTTCTATTGCTACGGGAAATTTTTTACCTCACATGACGTTGACAACAAATTTTTCTAACGAAATATAACAATGGTTTGTACCATCAGGTCTCTGGCAAAATTCTGAGAGTAAATAAAATTGCCATGAAAAGTTTCTCAAAAAATCTGTCGTTCGGATTCGACTTTAAACTGTAGGTCCCACCACTTATGTATAAAAAATTAACACACACAACATAAGTAGTGTGAGAACTAGGTCAATAATCCTGACTGAAGGGTTGTAATGACCAATTATGTATGTTGTACCATCTGGTTTCAATCAGCTTTCAATTGAGAGTATTGCTGATGGGAGTGACAATAAACTGCCTTATCTAAACAATTGGAAAATTAAAAATTTCCACAAAGCAAAAGTGCAAGATGTCAGATTATTGCCATTTAGGAAAAAACAAAACCTAGTTGACATTTAGTGTTTGATTTTTACGTAAAAAACCATGCTGCAGTGTACATTATGTCAAAAATTTTGGCATAAATTTCATAAAAGTGATAATAAAATGTAATAATATAAAATAGTTTTATTAAAATGAATTAAAATAAAACAAAATATTTAAATTTTTTAACAAAACCTAACAATAATTGTGAAAATTTTATGTACTACAAGTATGTGATCAAAAGTGATACATAAGCTAGAATTATGAAGTTTTTTTAAGGGTCGATCTAGGATTAAATTCGTCTTGCATAACTATAATATTAGGGTAGTCGCCGTAGTATACGAGGTAGTATGTCGGGTTTTTAGTCATGAGGACACGGTTTAAACCCCAGATCAGACTTCGCCATAGCGAAATATGAAAAATATTTTTACGCCGACATCCTATCAGACCATATGAAATTAACTTGTAAAGAGTTTTTTTATTCAAATATCCCTTTTGCTTTAGCTAATCGATTAAACTGTCTTCAATGCCCTTTTTTGATGTCCTGAGTCAATTTCGAATTATCAATTTTGATTGTCTTTATCAAAATTGCAGCTTTTATTTCAATCTTCATTATTGATCTTATAAAAAGCATATCGCACCTTCATTGCAACATAGTCATATCTCAAAAAAACTTGAACTTGGAAAAATGCGAATTAAGCTTTCAAGACATAAGTCCTATGATCTAATTGCCGCAAACACGTTTTGCTATAACTTCGGTTCAGCTTGGGATATAAAACTGATTTTTTTTCAACATGTACAGAAGGTCTAAAAGAGTAGTTTTGCTTAAGTTACTACAAATTTTTAATTTTTTGAGATATGACTATGTTGCACAATTACAAT
Organism: Sarcophaga peregrina; assembly: GCA_014635995.1. Lineage (NCBI taxonomy): Eukaryota > Metazoa > Arthropoda > Insecta > Diptera > Sarcophagidae > Sarcophaga > Sarcophaga peregrina. Next base: position 64,994,263 of record CM025789.1, read on the forward strand.
TACAATTATTCGTTAACACTTGAAATATTCTTATTTTGCACGCATACTTTATTCGCCACAAATATCCTTAAGCAGCTCATTATGGTTGTACATTTACATGCAGTTTACAACGAAATGAAAATGAAGAAATCACTGCAGGCTCAGTATTGTAAAGCAATTATGATGATTCCTGTTATTATTTTAATTTTAATTATTTTCATTTTTTCTTTTGTTGTTACTAAATGTTATTTTAAATGATTATTTTAGTTATTCAGATTTTACAATGGTTTTAGCATGTAATTCTCTCTTGTTATTGTTTATTTTTAATTTGTGTTGTTCTGTGTCGCCTGAAGTAATAAATAAACACTTCCACGTACACTTTTCCACAGAAATTCTTAAAAGAGACGATTTAGTTCCGTTTGAGAGCACAAGGTTTCTCTAACTTCTTCTCCTTTCTCATTTTTATTCATGCTTCCAGATACTTAGTACTCCTAGTTTAAATATTATTTTCATTTAGTCTTGTTTCTTTCGTATATTTTGTGAAAATTTTTATTTTTCTTAATTTTTATTTCAAATTTTCTTCAATATTTTATAAAAAAAATAAATTTTTTTTTTATTTTAAATTTTAACTTTTTTTTTTTCAAGTGGATGATTTTTTCCATTAATTTTCTTTAATTTTTAATTTACATTTTTTCAATAATTTGTAACAATTTTTTTTTCGTTTTGTTTTCAGTTTACATTTGTTGTCTAACATTTGCGTTTATTTGTTACATGAACCTTGCTGTAGCAAACTGAAATGTTTATCATGTTGCAGACAATTAACCGAGGTTAGTGTTGCTGTTGCCATGGATAAACTGTTATTCTATGCCTTTTATTTTTTCCGTTTACTTTCTCTTTCGTTAACGGATAAAAATGACAGTCAATGTATTTTTCTCTCTTTATTTCTGTTTTCCTTTGTTGATTTAAGAGAAATAAATATAGATGTAGTCGCTAAAGTATAGTAGGTAGTGTATTGGCTTATTCGATGTTGGGTACAAACCCCAGGTTGAACATCTCCAACAAAATGAAATACTAAACAAAATCTTCGGCAAGTAAGCATCGCCGTGGTCTAGTAGGTAGTGTGTAGGCTTATTAGACGTAAAGCCAGGGTCGAGTCCCAGGTCAGACATCAAAATAAAAAATACAAAAAGTATTTTTTCGGCGATTTCTTCTCTTTCTCTTCTTGAAAAGTTTCTAAAAATCTGTCGTTCGGAGTCGACTTTAAACTGTAGGTCCCGCCACTTCTGTATAAAATTAACACACACAACATAAGTGGTGTGAGAAACTGCGGGCTTCTTGGGGACGACTGCTGTAGACTGGCTAATGGTGAAGGTATGTCACTGGCCATTTTATGGTCACCAGCAGCAACTCGTTTCCTTACCATTCACATCTTCCCTTTTTCCACCTTTCCTAAAACCTGCACAATGCACTGCATGAGTAGGAGTCATCTCCTGAGTGCTGGTTTAATAAAACAAAAAAAAAAAAAATATGCCATTTAGCAGATCTTTGGCAAAAAACTTTGAAGGTAAAGATAATTGCCATAAAAAATGTCTCTAAAATCTGTCATTCGGACTCTACTTTAAACTATAGGTAGTGCCACCTATCCATCAAATTAACACATACAACATACGTGATGTAAGAATCTAGGTCGTAATCCTATCTGAAGGGTTGTAATGACAATTACGTATGCCCATTAGCATTTAAGCCTATTCCTCCAGGGTTCGACCAAACTGTTCTACCATTCCGAATACCTCACACGTTCTCCCAAATACGGCTGGCTTGCAACTTCTGCCTCGGAGTATAGCTCCATTGGCACCTTGTAGCAGCATACCCGGTGGTTTGCAAAAGCCTTTTCTACTTTGTTCACCTTTTGATTGGGTATGTCATACACTTTCGGCCATTAGCTGAAGTAACCCATCATATCGAGAACATACCGGTTTCCCGACTTCGCTTTACTGGGCCTTGTGGAGGTCTCGCTTCTAGAAAACCAGCGCTTGCCCGTCTGATGATGATAATGGCTGGTATCCCGCGCCTTTGATGGTGAGTCGGATCTTGACCTTACTCGTGGCGCGTTCTAGTTTCTTTGGGATATGACCGTTCTTGCCACAATGGAAATGCCTCAGCTTGTCGTTTCATCCGGCTTCTGCCCCAGCTTGGCCTTACAACAACTTTTTAAGTTTATTGAAAATGCGTCCTGTTTCCTCTGCGACTTCTATTTCTCGCACTTTGCTTGCTTCCGACTTAGAAATCGTGCGAGCGGGAACAATCGAAAAATGTAAACAACTTGATTCCATTCCTGTTGCTTGTGTGTCTTCTATGCCTTTTGTTTTTGCTTGTTTACATTCATCCAGGCAGAGTAGTTGTTGTTTGTGCATTAGACTTTTATCTCTAATATTTTTTTATTCTGATCTAGTTGCTATATTTTTGTTTATTCTTTGATCACGGGATAATGTCTATTGTTTTGATTTTAGAGCTTTTGTTTATTATTTCAACAACTTACATATATATTAGAGCAACTCAAGTTGTATGGAAGCGAAATTCGTACAAAGTTTACCCCCTTAAAATGAACATTGGTATTTTTTATGACGACATTTAAAATATTTCGGCTCCAGCTTCGACCTCTCGTGAGCTGGACCTTTTTCAAAAAGTGTCTATTTTTGAATGTTTTGTTAACTTGAGGATCTGTTTCCTTACCAACATATACAATATGTGTATCATAAGAAAAGTTTTTTTAATGCGCGTCCAACAGTATATACAATTTGTTCAAAGACGATCATCCGTGTCCTTTTTTAAGGATATTCTGTAAAAGAAAAATGGTTTTTGAATTTTTTGTTCGGAGTTGTTTGTAATAAAAATGCCATTTTAACATATTTTAATCTTTAGTCGATTTAATTAAATACGGGTCTCAGCTTTTTTTGAAATTCGCGCAAGTTCGTGTTTTTAAAAAAATGCAATGGAGTGGCAACCCTTCGTTGTAAATAGGTCAATTGGGTATCAAATTTTTTCTTTTGCCAGGTACATCATCTTTATATGTAAATAATTCAGATTTTTGCAAATTAGCTGGATTTTACAGGGTGCTATAGAGTATATAAAAATGCAATTTTGTGGTAACTCTAATTTGATAGCGGATTTAGTTTCTAGATCATGTATGGATTTAAATAGGACTAAGTAAAGAAAAAAAGAAACGATGCACGACTTTTTAGAGGCATATTTGTTTACCAAATTAAAAAAAAAATTATAAAATTTTATTGTTTATATTTAGAAAACTACAAACTACAACCACTACAAAAAGCGCACTTGAGCGAATTTAAAAAAATAGAAAAAATTTAATTTAAAAATTATGACGGCAATCGTAAAATGAGTTTAAAAATTTAATGTAACGTAAAGAAAAATTAAAGCTAGCACTTATTTTAATTAATCTGTTGCGAAAGTTTGAACAGATTTAAATATGTCAATCTTTTAAAACTTAATTCCGTTTTTTTATTTAGAAACTTTGCTGTAAATTTTTCTTAATTCGTATTACAAAAAAAAAAAAACTATTTGTTGTTTTAAATGTTATTGCCATAAATGTCGTCTATAATTAGCGAAATGTGTTTAGGAAATGGAATGCATTCCTTTCTACAAAGTCTAAACTACTAAGGTTGTTAAGAGCTACATTCCATAATTAAGATATGAACAAGTGTTATATTATCGCACATTCAGATCTTTTTACGGTTTTCAAATATAATTTCCACAAAACGAAAACGAAAAACAAACTTAACAATTAATGACTTTAATACTCATACATTCTCTTAACAAAGGATACATTAACATGCAAGAAATTTAACTACAACAATACTCTAGTAAGTAATTAAAGGTGCACTGCTGAAACCACTATTTGGTTTATAAGGTTATAAGCATTAAGAAATAGAAAATCAAAAACGCGAAAAGTAAGCAAGTAAGTTTACGAATTTCATAGTATCGTTTTTACTTACGTTGAGGACTAACTAGTCTAAAATTAATAATTATCGTTTTTATTTCCCTTCCACATCATTTGGAAAGCAGCTCAGCTTTAGAAAAAAAAAAAAAAAAAAATAGTAAAATAAATACCATTTATTAGTTTTTTACAATGTTTAGCTGAATATTTCATTTCGTGTATTTCCTCTTTCGCAAGTGTAAAATATTTCTGATTTTGTCTTCAAAAAACTGAAATAATTTTAAATATAATGTCGAAAAAGAAAGAAAGAAAAAAATATTCATATCCATAAATTTATATAACTTTCGAATGCACTTTTGCATTTTCAAATAAAAGCATAAATTGTTTGGATCCTTCTTTTTTAATGCATTCTTTAGAAGATATTTTTCCTTAAAGTATGAAACAAAATATCCATCAAACTGCAGCCAAGTTTTTGGTAATAGGCCTTTACCATTTACATAAAGATTTTCATAACATTTTCAAAGTAATGCGGTTATATCCCTACGATCTCGCATTAGTTCTAGAATATGGACTGAAGAATTGTTTCTGTTGTCTTCAAAAAAGAAATATCTTACGATGTTAATTCGCATAATCTTGTGGAAACCTAATATCGTGCAGATTCATTCTGTAGCACTGAGACCACAAGAATTCCTTTCCATCCCCATTACAAATGTTATACGCAAAATCTGCAATTTCTGACTCATTCTTAAAAAAGTAAGAACGCATCACGCAGCGTGAACCAAATCTGTGCCGCCACTTCTGTATAAAATTAAGACACCCTACATAAGTGGTGTAAGAAACTGCGGGCTGATTGGTGTAGACTGTCTAATGGTGAAGGTATAGCACTGACCATTTTATAGTCACTAGCAGCAACTCGTTTCCTTACCGTTCGCATCTTCCCTCTTTCCACCTTTCCTAAATCTGCACAATGCTCTGCATAAGTAGGGGTCATCCCCTGAGCGCAGGTTTAATAAAAAATAAAAAAAATAAAAAATGTGCATTTATTTCACATTGATTGGATGAGGATTTTCTGAGTCGACAAATTTCCACAGTCGACAAATTTGTGTATTTGCAGTGATATTAAAAGCGCAATGCGCTTCATTGGATAATATGATTTTTTCTAAAAATTGGAGTTTACTTCACCATACATGTGTACTAGGGATGCCAATCGGAAAATCCCGAATCTCGAACTTCCAGGATTTTCGGGATTCACAAAATCCCGAATCCCGGGATTTTTAAAAATTAGTGCCGGTGTGAATTCATATGTATTTTGACCCTACAAAAAAAATTCTATATGACTTGACTTCGATAATAGTATCTCATATGAGGAAAACCCCACTTTCATTGATAAAAAGTGATTTGATGCCATCGAAGAGTAACTGATTTAGACACTTAACTGTCTAAAGAAATATATTTATTTATACCAGGATATAGTAGAGGTGAATCTTTACAAGCTGGATACAGCTATCTTGGAACTATTTTACCAACAAGTGTTGATTGCGAGAAGTGTTTTTCAACGGCAGCGTATGTTGACAATAAAATTCGTTCAAGCCTATCAGATCACATGTTGGATGCTTTAATCTTTTGTTGGAGTCTAAATAATTTTCTTAAAACTAATGCATTTGCATACGAATGAATAATTTTATTTTTATTAATTTACGCTTTTTTGTTACATTTCGTCTTGCTGTTTTTATATTTTATTTATAATGACATATAATTCTGGTATCCATAATTGGAATACAAATGATTTTCTTAACGAAATATTTTTATTATTAAGAGAAAAACGTAATTTTTCCCGAGATTTTTCGATATTTTTAGATTCCGAATTATCCCGAAATATCGCGGGATTTTTAAAACTCGATCCCTTTTGGCATCCCTAATGTGTACCTATTAAACCAATTGAACGTACTTTACAAGGTCTGATGGATTACGGTCATAGCTGTCAGATAAAAGAAGTTTCAAATTGTCAAATAATTTAGAAAACTGAAATCGTAAATAAAATCGTTAGAAAAAATAAATAAATAAATTGAAAGGTTTGAAAATCATTAACATATAAAGTCAATGTTAATAGCAATAATATTGCATCATCTATATCCATGTGAGGTGTAAATATAAAAGAGTCAGAAGATTTTGACGTTATGGGACTGAGAATTTGCTAGAACTGACACATTTTTCAGTTCCTTGATTTCTTAAGACGGTGCAATAAATACTTCCCTTCGCAATACAACTCCCATGTATGAGTTGGCTCGTAACGTCTATGTTGAGGTTTCTCGAGGCTCCAGTAGCGATCTTCATTGATCCATTGACGCTACTACAGCGGACATTCCTCGGGCGAAATAAGGGCACCTGTTTATGGAAATTATGTATTCCTACGTAACACTCGTCTTTCTCGGCCAACATATCCGTATGTGGTCGATTGACACACTTCATTGCGGACAATCTTCGTACAAACCTAGTCATCGGTCAAATTTCAGAGATGTTACTTTCACAAAAAAAAAAAAAATTTAATTAAATATAAAAAGTGCACTCGTACTGAAATACTATTTATATAAATATATTTCTACAAAAATAACACGCCAAAGAAATCTTACGTACGACAATCCTACACTTGTCGAACGTAGGGTTTGACACGTAGCCCCGTAGCTAGCTAATGTAATGCGAAGGAACGAAGGTACACAGCATTGAAACTTCTACAGGAAGTTAAAAGAATGGGGTTTTGCATAACTGTTTAACAAACAAGCCGCCATTCGAACACTAATCTGCTTTGAGTTCGAGTTGAGATTAGTATGATATTGTCTGGGTATATTAAAATAGCTGGGGAAGGCAAATAGAGTTACCTCTACTGGATTTCAGCTCATGTAAGAATTTGCGTTAATTTGTAAGAAAATAAACTTAGAGAAGAGAAGCTTACGCGCAGATAATTGGCCAGCACCATTCTATGGAATAAACTTGACAAAATGTAATATAGAGAGGAGCTTAAATCATCTTTTGGTAAATGATTTCTAAAGTAGTAAAAATAGTATCAACATCGGGATCCGTCAAAACGGTCTAGATTTTTGATGAGTGATTATCAAGTAAGTTGACCTTACTGACACTGAACAGCAACCTAAAGCCTGTCAGAGATTAAACAAGACTTTACAGAAATATCTCTCTAAACTACGTGACGTATTAAGTCAAATGCTTAATACTTTTCGTCTTGTTCTTCATTCGAAGCTGGATTGGGCCACTACTATTCACTACAGTTGCTGTGGATACTTTCTAAAGTCGTGCTTTTTCAAGGTGTGAAACGTTGCTGCCAGATTGTTGATTTCAATGGCCTAGTTTATGTCGTCTAAGATTTGTAAAGCAATCTTTAACTTCCATTGGAATTTTTTGGTAAAAACTATCAATAACTTTAGTTTAGTTGCTGATTGGTAATTAAAGTTTAAAAAAAAAAATTAAAATTCAGAAAAATTTTTTTGTTTTGATCGTTTCGCTTTTGGTAATTATTTTCGCTTTCAATTAAATAGTAATCATAGTAGCAACCAACACTAAGGCGTATGAGTTACATGCAATACGGTGCTGTATTCAAAAATATTGCTCATACGTATGAGTGCTTATGTACTTATATTAAGATCTGTAAAGTATGCAACATTAAATTAAAAAGAGAGGAAAACAACATATAGGATATGCCCTTTAAAAGTTTGAATTTAAAAACGCAACAAAACAAAATCAGTGCGATATTTTGACAAATTTATTCTTTTGTTGTGAAGTACAATTGTTCCGTTTAGAAACGGAATATTATTTCATTTATATGGCTGCCGCATCTGGTCTGGCTGCAACTTATTCAATTGGACAAATTTTTTTATACGATGGATCGACAGCTTAACCTGAGACTAAATGAAATGGAATGAAATTAAAATGAAATTGAAGGAAATACACTAATACCCCGGTTTGCGTCGCCTCGTTCTGCGTCTGCTGCGAAGTTGCGTCTTTTTAAAATTTCTGTGATTTCGAAGTTGCGTCTTTTTGTCTCAGTTTGCGTCGCATGTTTCGAAGTCGCGTCGTTAGTGCCTCGATTTGCGTCGTTAATACGATAATGTTTGTACAATGCTAAAACAGAAAAAAAGTATTTCCCGTTTAAATCTAGTGCAAATTCGAATTGTGTCTTTTAAAAATTTCTGTGACTTCGAAGTTGTGCCGTTTTTGTTTCAGTTTGCGTCGTTAATATGAAAATGTTTGTACAAAGTCTAATGTAAATACATGCATACATATGTATTTATGTTGTATGATGGTTGCAAGTTGTAGGTCGTTAGTAAATTAAATATTTTTATTGAAAAATCTATTTTTTCAGCTAAAATTATGAATCTCGGAACCAATTAAATCAAAATCAATACAAATGTATGGAAAATCGTGCTTCGTTTTGTGTCGTTTCGGTTTGTGTCGTGTTTCTTCAGGTCCTATTAGCGACGGAAACCGGGGTATTAGTGTACTTTCATTTATAAATGAAAGTGAATGGTAGGCAGGCTATATAACTTAAAAAACTGCAAGCAATTTAAGGAAATTTTGTATATCGCATGCTTCGATTGTTAAAAATGCTTTAAAATAAAAACTACTTAATATTTTCTTAAACAACAACAATCTTCTTAAACACAATTTCTTTTTATTTTTTAAAGTTTGCATTTTTTAGGAAATTATGCATTAAAGACAACAAAACATCAGTTGGAAAATGTACAAGAACTTGACTTCCTTCCTTTGGCTTTTCTTTTTTGTTTTTTTCTGTTTGTCATATAAAATGCAGAAAAATACAAATCCAGGAAAGTATACTAAAAGAAAAATAACTTTTCAACTTGTAAAGTTTTACAATCATTTTAGCATCAAATATATCCTTTTGTTCTCAGAATAACAGCAGAAATGTTTGAAAAATAAAATTAAAAAAAACACAAGAAAGTTACTTAAAAGGGGAACAACTTAAAAGTTTTGTTTTGTTTTCAATACTTTGAAGTTACATGGATACGCGCTCGTTGTAGACTGATAGCAAGAAATTGAAATCTGTTGTAGACAACAATATGTTACGATAAAAAAGGAAATGAAACTGATAAGTTGGCATATTCCAGTAAGTTGTGTGTTGCCTTAGAAAATGCAAGCGATAGCTTCTAGCTCGAACATTAGGATCAAAGCGATATTTGAAAAATCAGTGATTTTTAGCAACCTTTGGGCGAAAACTAAAAGAATAAACAATATTTTCATGAAATTCCTCACAAAAAAAAATTGTCGTTCGGAATCGACTTTAAATTGTAAATCCCACCGCTCATGTTTTTAATTAACACTTACAACTTGAGTGGTGTGAGAAATTAGATTGTAATCTGACTGTAGGATTGCCATGACTTATTAAGTAAACAAAGAGAAACTTGTTTCCTCTGGATCTCTGTTGAGACTCCTTGTGTTTTTTAATATTCTTTCTTTAAGTTTTGCAAAGAGAGCATTTTTTAAACAAAACCTTTTCAAATCAAAATTATAAGACTTAACTTTAAAGGCTTGTGATTATATTCTTCCCTTTGTTTTTAGTTTGGATTTCTATTTTATCATTGGGTTGTATCATTGAACTCTAGTTGTGGTTGTTTTCACTTTAAACTATTACATCAAATATATGCTCCTGCATGCATATGCATATGTTCGATTTGAAATTTGAAAAGGTTTCCATTTCATTGCATATAATTTAAAAATTTATTATTTTTTATTTCATATTTTCAATGCATATCCTGTTCTTAAAAATTAAGAAGTAAAATAACACGGTGCGACAGTGAAAATACACCCGAGTAACTACTTAGTCCACGTTGTTCAGTTAGTTGAGTAGTACTCAAAAATACCTTTTTTATATATCTCGAACAAAAACTTTTACAAAAACTGTTTTTTTCGACTTTACGCACAAAATTCTAGATTATTCAAACATTTCTGACCCGATTTCCAAAATATAAATCTTGTTGGAAAGGGGAGAGATGGACCTTTAACACCTTATACATATATATATATATATATATCTATTCTTCGAGTTAATATGCTATGAGATTTGATGAGGTAAACTTGGAAAATTCGAATTTTTTTCACATTTTGTCAAGGTTGTCCATTCATAGGTGCAAACTTTAATAAAAAAGTAAAGGATAAGAGATAATGTTCTTAAAGTCTGTTCTATTGTGAAGAGATGGAGTCATCATTTGATCAAATCGAACAAAAATTGCCGTAGTTATTATTTGAAGAGTCGAACAGTCTAGTGATATATTTTATATATCTCATCTCATCAAATGAACTTTTACTTCAAAGATTTTCAGAATTTTTGATGGATATTGATTGGTTATCGCAAAATGTATTAATTTCATGTTTGCACGAATCCCTTATCATGCGACCTCTTCAACTTCGTCATGGAGAGTGTTCTGCGAAAGGCGGGAGTGCATCGTAATGGCACTATTTTTCAAAAAAGTGCTCCGCCGTTGCCACCGAAAATGATGTCAGTCTAGAGATCAAGCGCAGGATTACTCTTGCCAATAGGTGCATTATGGCGCAGAAGTATGGACCCTATTAAGAACTGGTGCAGCTGCCTTGAGAGTATTCGAGAGAAAAGTCCTATGTAACATCTTGGGTTCAGTGCGAGTTGGCGATGATTTTCGCATCCGATTCAACAGTGAGCTGTATGAGCTCCTCAATGACATGGACGTTATACAGCGTATTAATATTTACGTTTTAAAGCTCCATCTCACCCCTTTCCAACAAAATTTAAATATTGGAAATCGAGTCAGAAATGTTTAAGTATTCCAGAAATTTGTGTGTGAAGTCCAAAAAAACAGTATTTGTCAAATAAAAAAGTTTAAAGGGTTCGAGAAATTTAAAAAAAATATTTTTGAGATCTACTCAACAAAACTTTCAATCTACACTATGTCATTAGCCGGGTGTATTTAATTTTTTTTATTTTGTCGCAGAGTGTTATTAACGTTACACACACAATAAGTTCGTTGCATATAAATTATGCGCCAATTATGTAATTAGCCTGCTACACAGCAAATCCATACAGCATAGGCACAAGCACTACACGTTTATTTTTTCCATTAAATATTAATTTCTAGTAAAATGCCATCCTCTTGAACGTTTACCTTCTGTATTTCTTTACCACATAATTGAGCAACCATTTCTTTCCAGAAACAGATATTATTGTCTACTTCCTTCCTTCATATTTTAATGAATAAAAATAAATTGGCTTAATTGAGCACAATTATAGAAAATTATTATAAGCATTCATTCAATTGTGGTCATTCAGTTTGCTAATTTACTTGCTGTTTTTAAATTTTATTACTTTAAAAGACTTTTTAACATTATGTACAGTCTTGTTGCCATTGTCTGCTATGAAGTTAAGTCTTCTTAGTTTTGACTCAAAGGGTTCCAATTAAAGTTTAAGAATTTACTTACATGCATACATAATTGGTCGTTACAACCCTTCAGTCAGGATTTCGACCTAGCTTCTCACAACACTTATGTTGTATGCGTTAATTTTATACAGTTTAAATTCGACTTCGAATGGCAGATTTTTTGAGAAGTTCTTGATGGCAATTTTGTTTGCTCTCAGTCTTTTTGCCAGAAAACTTTTGAGAAACAGTCACCGAAAAAATATTTTTTTTTCATAATTCGTTTTGGCATCTGGCCTGTGATACAAACGGGTTTTTCGTCTAATAAGCCAACACACTACCCAAGAATGATAAACTAAAGATTACGCCATCACGCACACCAAATTAAAACTTTCTGCGCATGTTGAATCAATGACGTCACGAAAATTGTTTTCATTGTTTTCCTATTGGCTAATGATAACGTAAGTTATATTGCAGGGTTGCCAACTACTTTCGCGTAGTGCATACACTTTTCAGAAGAAATGATCATTTTCACATATGAAAAAGACTTGGAAATAAAAAAATAAGAATAAAATAGCCCAACAACGTCATCTAACTGAAAATCATGCGCAAGGCGTAATCCTTAGTTTATCATTCTTGACACTATCTACTAGACTACGGCAACTAGTCTACTCCTGTTATATTAATTTTTTGTGTGTGCCTTGTACAACCAATACCAATACAATTGAAAATATAAAGTTTTTGGAACTTGTATTGAAAAAAGACGTTAAGCAACTCCTGCAGCTTCGTTTAAGTAGGAATGGTGCTCTCCGAAGCTTTTGATACCATGCCAGGTTTCAGGCAAGGCGACTCCTTATCATGCGACCTCTTCAATTTGGAAAGTGTTTTGCAAAAGGCGGGAGAATACCGCATTGGCAATATTTTCCACAAAAGTGTCCAGTTGCTTACGTAGGGTGACGACAAGCGAGATGTTACTATGGAACGGAAGCCTATCAAAATTGAGCCTGGCAATTAATGAGTGTAAAACGAAGTATATATTGTCGATAAGCATGGACATGGAATGTATAGCAACCCAAATTACAGTCGATAACTATAGTTTCAATGTTGTCAATGCATTTATTTATCTTGGCTACGCCATAACTAGAAACAATGATGGCAGTCTGTAGATTTAGCGTGTTAACAGGTACTACTGAAGTCTCTATAGGCAATTGAGTTGTGGAGACCTTTGTCATACGAAAAAAACATATATTCTATGAGTCGCTTAAGCCTGGGCACTATCAAGCACCGGTGAAGCAGTATTCAAGAGAAAAGTCATGCGTAAGATCTTCCGTCCATATCGAATGGAAGATGTTATCCGCGTCCTATCAAATAATGAGATTTATGAACTCCTCTAAGACATAGACTGTAGAAGAATTAAACAGCAAAGGACTTGTTTGCTTGGAGCCAAGTGCACTTTGATGTTCGGCTTAATTTTTTTAATTAATTTTTGAGGGAAAATGTCTCTTCTTTTATACTAAAATTTTTCATTACTTAGCTTTGTTTAAAGGGTTTGTGTGTGTTAATCGTGGGACAAGTGTCCCACGCTGTCCTTAATAATTCCCACGGTAGAGTGTGAAGAGTGCCAAACACGATCACTAGCTATGTAATACAACAACAATACACATAGTGCATATTATATGCATATCAATACTGCCGGCGATCACTCAACAAACTGTCAAATCATCGTTGCGTGTGCGCATTACTATTGTGGCGTCACATGCTGCAGCGACGGTTAGCAACATTGAGTCAAGTAGGCACTGCTCATATGCAATTGGATATTCTTTGGTTTATGCACATGAAATATTGTGTTGGTATTGACAACTGTAAAATCATGTTACAAGACGTTATGAACTGCACTAACTTCTAATGACTGCACTGGCTCTGTAATGTTGTTTGGACCCAAGAGGATGTCCCGGCGAGATGTGCATTTAAGAAGTCACTTTGTGCACGTTAGGAAAACCAAATTCAGGAAGCCTACCAGAGGAGCCTACAAGAACCAGAGGAGCCTACAAGGATATGCTAAAGCAAGTAAAATAAGAACGTACGAAGAATTTCGTTTTAATTATTGAAAATTTCTTTCGTTTTATTTTTCTCGTAACTTTTTTTTTAATTCAATTTTTGCATCTTCTAGCCTATACAGTGTGGCTGACATATAATGTAACAAAGTAAAGAGCTATATTTTTTTAATTTTTTTTTTATTAATTAATTTTATTGTTCAAAAGCAAAAAATATTGGAAATAACATCACATTTTAGAATCAGTTTAGATTTGTTCGAATTGGTAACTGGCCACTTTCGTGCAAGCGAAGTAACTCCTTTGCTCTTTCCAGTCTAACTTTTTTTGTCTATCGGTGAGCTGTTGCACTTTTTGGAATTTCAATGGCTTTATTCCAAGCTCATTTTTGAATATGTGTTGCATTCGCTCTCGCGATATGTTCAGCTCACGAGCCATTTTTCTACCACTGCGGCGTGGATTTCGATCAAATCTGGCCTTCACTTTTCGTATCATTTCGGGTGTTGTTACCGTTTTTTTAGTCTTCTTATTGGACGCGATGCAATACTGCCAGTATCACGGTAACGAGCACTGGTACGGGAAACAAAAATTTTCGCATTTAAATGCTGAAGGGTTCTAACGATAGCCACCTGTGGTTTTCCAGCCAAATATAAAGCAATCACACTATCACGCCTGAATTCCATCACGAATAACTTTTTTTCTGAATGCAATAGATCAAAATGCATTTGTAAGCTTGTAAATAATAAAATGAACTGCCACTGGAATAAATCTGTAAGCTGTCAGACGACCGGTTTACAAATGATAACAACGTAAACATCTTTACAGGATGCTTATTAATGTAATTTTATTAAAATTTTACTGCGTGCTTAAGATATTCTCTTTTTGGTATTTGATTTTGTGGTTGTTTGAAATATGTCGTATGGCTGGACGTGTATATATTGTAGAATTTTGACTAGAACTATTCTTAGCTTCTTATTATGTCGTCATTTTATGTTCGAATAAAAATACATTGCATTGCAGCGGTGTTGTATATTGGGGCATTAAAAATACTTTTATCGTCTAATTTTGTTCTTTACTGTTGCATGTATTTTGGTTTTAAGATAAATTATTTTTGAGCAATAAGGCAAAAGTTCAGAGAGATAAAAACAAATGCAAAAAATTCGTGAAAATTTTACTTTCGCAGACAATAATATTGCTTTTATACAGTCTTTCTGCGGGAAAACTTCAAGCTACCAATTTTGAAAGGAGTTCGACCTATGAAATAGATAAGGGACATGCAAAGCAATGCAATCTTTTAGGATATTATAAAATGAAACGGTAAAAACTCCTTAACGTTATAATATATGAGGAACACTTAAACAAATAAAGCACATACCATACACCATCAGGATGAAACCAACAGCAAATGATGTGTGAAATTTTTTTTTTTTTTTTTTATAAAACCAGCACTCTGGGAATGGCCCCTACTCATGCAGTGCATTGTGCAGGTTTTCAGGAAAGGCTGAAAGACGGTAGATGCGAACGGCAAGGAAATGAGTTGCTACTGGTGATTATAAAAAGGCCAGTGCTATACCTTCACCATTAGACAGCAATCGTCCCTAAGAAGCCCGCAGTTTCTCACATTACTGATGTTGTGTGTGTTAATTTTATACATAAGTGGCGGGACTTACAGTTTAAAGTCGACTCCGAACGACAAATTTTTTTTGAGAACCTGTTTCATGGCAATTTTATTTACTCTCAGAGTTTTTGCTAGAAATGTGCTGAGAGGAAATCGCCGAAAAAATACTTTTTTTGTATTTTTTATTTTGATGTATGGCCTGGGGCTCGAACCCTGGCTCTACGTCTAATAAGCCAGCACACTATCTACTAGATCACGGCGACCCCTTAATGCAACGAAAACCTTTAAATATTAGCATCATGTGATCTTGTTTGCCCTGGTAACTGGTTTTTAAAGTCGTTGTAGCCTGTGCCTGCCTCATTTAACAGTTTAAATTTAAACTGGCGGTTATTTCGTATCTCACAATACTTATGTCATTCTATTCTGTCACAAATTTCAGACCTTAATGAAACGATTTACGTTTGCGTAAAGTTGGGCTACCCGTTTCATTGGTTTATGATCCAAGCCGTGAGCATGCTCGTACAGTGCGTACATCCGAAAATATCAAAGCTGTTGCTAACAGTATGCGTTAACATTCATTAACATCAACTCGTCATTGAACAGTTCACACACAACAGTTTACGTAAAATTTTTACAAAGTTTAGTTGGTTGAAGAGTCAAAGTCGCATGACCGTTAGTTTTATTTGCACCTTTGGCGTGTTCAGAAAACTCACACGTGGCCTTTCAAAAGCCAATTCACCCGTTACGAGTGAATGTTTGGTGCGACCTGTGGATCGAAGGCATCATTGGAACCTATCCTTTTAAACTGAGAAAGTTAATGAATTAGTCTAAAGGAATTTCTTCGAACAAACTGGCAGACACACAGTGGGGTTTTTGGTGCCTAAAATCGGAATTAAATCGTGAGATCTTTCCTGGTTGCTTATTTATAAAATATTTTATGACGCTTAAAGAAAATTTTTCCATAATAAAAAAAATTGATAGTCGTCATCTAAAATGCATAAGGACCTAACAACCAAAAAATTCAAAATTTAGATATTGATCAAAATATATGTTCTGGCAAAATTTTATAATCCTACTCTCAAAGACCAGAATAAATCATTTTGGGTGTTTTTTTTCCAGTCCTGTAAAATTTTGATGTGTTATTACGTCCTTCTGCATTTTGGGTGACGATATGTGACTAGAATCTTTTAGACGATAGTTTTTTTTATAATATAAGTTATAATATTTACTAGATCTTCAGATTCGTGGATTAGAAATTTGCGTATCGTTGGGGACATATGATACCAAGGATATAATTTTACAAAATATTTTGCGGTATCAAGAGTAAAATCTCGAAACGCTTGGTTTCAATTTAGATGCCACTAGATATGGCAATCATAATTGTATGCATTCGTCTTGTCAGCCTTTAATTTCTGATGAAAGAGATGCATTTTGAAAAAAAAAGATGGGCTGTGTTGCCGTCATTGGAATATCCAAAACCGGGCTTCGGGCGATCAATGATAAGCCCAGTTTTAGCTCTGAACTTTCTTTTAAGAGGGTGATACAGAATTTTGTGTACTTTTAGGTCAGGTCAAAAAATATTTGAAGAATTTAATTTTCCAATTAATTCCCATTTAAGGCATCAAAAACCCCAAAGTGCTATATCTGAATCCGTTTACAATATGAAATTTTTGTAAATGAGTAATCCAACATTTATTATTTTGCTTGCTAATCAAATATTGAGCTCTAAGTGCAACAGTAATAAACTTTACTGACGTAGCATAATTTCTCTTATTCAACTTAAGTGAATTTTTTATTTTCTTTTATTTATACTTAATGCAGCAAAACCATAAAAGAAAATAATTATTCCGAAATCTCTGGCAGCATCAACGTCAATGCAATGAGAAATTGGATATTTTTGTTTGAATTATTGTTGAAAAATTAAATATTTTTTTATGGAATAACAGCTTCAATGGAAAATATTTCCGTTTATCTGTTATGTGAAGAAAAAAATTCTGAAATAAAAAATGTGCTATTTTAATGGAACCATTGAAAAATAGGAGAAAATAACGCCCGGCATAACGATATTGTTGCTAACGATAATAATGAAATGTTAATGCATCAAGCAGGGATTCAAAATTTTTTATTGCCGCGTTATTTTTTTTTTTTTATTCACATTTTATTATATTTCGCAA
Source organism: Sarcophaga peregrina (assembly GCA_014635995.1). Classification (NCBI taxonomy): domain Eukaryota; kingdom Metazoa; phylum Arthropoda; class Insecta; order Diptera; family Sarcophagidae; genus Sarcophaga; species Sarcophaga peregrina. The sequence goes on from CM025789.1 coordinate 65,011,452, forward strand.
TTGTAAAGGAAAACTCGTGACACCCATATTTGCTTCATAATTTAATGAAAGAACACACGCAAGTTTCATGCAAAGAGAAACTGAAAGAGGGAAACTTTTAAAATAACTGTTTAAAGTATACAACATATACAGTGGTGGCCTTATAATTAGAAACGACTTAGCAACATTTATGTTTGTTAATTTCTTTTCAAAACTTTTTTACTCATTTTAAAACCGAGAGTTAAAGAAGACAGTACAACATGTTAGCTTTAAGTTTAAAACAAAAAAATTCACAGCATCAATATCATTTTTAAAGAAATAAGCTAAAACAAAAAATATCAATTTCAGGTTGGTTATATAATTAGAAATAAAAAATATTCTTACAAACAGAACAAAAGTTCACATATTCATGGGCATATTCTTTAATATTTTGTCGAATAGCCCTTGTTTTGAGCAACATCTGCAAGTCTTTTCGATAAACTTTGTATCAAACATTGGCATGTTTGTACTGAAATATTGCACCAGCTGAAACATTGCGATTGTTTTTGTCCTTAAGATCCCTTTTGACAATTATTTGAAACCCTAGGCAGGAAGCCTAGTGCCAGAAAAACCACTCCAGCAGAAGACAGAATTATTTGAAGGGTCAGGAAGAGAAACCCTTTCTTGTCTTCTCCTAGAATAAAGACTGAAATTGGACAATTTTAACGTCAGAAACATCCACACGGACAATAAGAAGGCGTTTACAGGAGTCGGGACTTCGAGGGTACATAGCGCAGAAAAGATTGCATGTCTCAAAAAAAAAAAAAAAAAGAAATATTAAAAATCGGTTACGGTTTGGAACGGAAATGCTTAAAATAGTTCAGCGTTTTTGGAATAGAGTTCCCTGGAGTGACGAATCCAAGTTTAATTGTTCCAATTTGATGGAAAAACTTGTGTAAGACATCCGTTGGTTCCAGGTACATAAGTAAACAATATAAAATGAGTTACAAAGTTTTGAAAATAAATTAGCAAACGTATACGTTGCTAAGTAGTTTCTAATTATAAGGTCACCACTGTATATACACAATTTCATCTGTGTATAGTCGCATGTATGCGTACCAAGCAAACGTATACATTATAACCTAATTTTAGCAATGATTTGTATTGTTCAAACAGCTGTAGTAAGTCAGTCGGAAATCAGTTGTATACTGAAAAAGGTGCACTCATACAAATGCATATTTCCTATTTTAACACCATTCTTTTGTGGTTCGCTGTTGATGTTCAATTGTTATGCCACAGTAACAACACACAACTTTTTATTTTCATCATCATTACCATCAACATTCTAAGCTCAGACGTCGTCATCCGAATGTGTTGAACAAGTACGTACATGCAGCTTTGTTTACAATATGTGGTTTCTTTTGTTTTCAAACACAAACCGGGTTAAGTTTCTGCTTCAACAACTTACAGTTAATGGCAAAAGTAAAGCTTTTATTCAGTTTCATTATTCTAGCTGGCGAAGTTAATTTTCTTTAAAGTTAATTTCACTTAAAACAAAAAAATCTTATTTTTCGATTTTTATAGTTGACGTATATTACACTCTCTTCTCATTGTTCAATACATTGGCTGAAGAAAATAAAATTCGAATGTACTGCTTACATTTACGGATATATCTTTCGAATGCGAATGTCAAAAATGGCCTCAATATGCTCATGTGTATCGGACGGTGACTATTCATAAATAATTACTTATGGTGTGGAAATCGGAGTTTAGTAGGCTTAAAAACAATTTTAATCATTATTCTTTTGCGTTTCCTGTGGAAATTGCTTTGTTCTAAAATTACGACTCATTGTCAACTAAGAAGAAATTACCGCCTTTATAATGACGACGGGTTTGAATTTTATTGCATATACCGAATTAGTAGGTACCAAGTAGGGATGCCAAACGGGATTGATTTTGAAAATCTAAATCTCCCGAAAAATCGCGTGAAAAAGCGCGATTTTCTCTTAATAATAATGAAAAAAAATGTATTTTTTAACAGAATTATATTCCAATTACATCAGACTATGTCATTACACAGAAAATATAAAATAACAAGTCAAAAAGTAACAAAACAGCGTAAATTAATAAAAATAAAATTTATTCATATGTATTCAAATGCATTAGTTTTAAGAAAATTATTTGGATTTCAAGAAAAAGATTAAATCATCATCCGGTCTGGTAGGCTGAACGAATTTTGTTATCAACATACGCTACCGTCGAAAAACACTTCTTGCAGTCAACATTTGCTGGCAAAATATTTCCAAGATAGATGTATGCAGCTTGTAAATATTCACCTCTACCACCTCCTGATGTAAGTAAATCTATTTCTTTAGACAGTTGACTATCTAAATCATTTACCCTATTAATCTGTTTTATAGGAATTTTGCATTCTTCGATGGCATCAAATAACTTTTTAACTTCTCATCTGAGAAGTCAAGTGATATGGAATTTTTTCTCAGGATCTTTTGTAGGGTCAAAATACATACGAATTCACAATCCCGAAAATCTCGAAAAATCCCGGGACAAGTTTTTAAAAATCTCGGGATTCGGGATTGTGTGAATCCTGAAAATCCCGGGATTTAGAGTTTCGGGTTTTCCTGATTGGCATCCCTAATATGTTCGTCAGTTACTTATTGGACCACAGAGGTGGACGGTTGACATGTATTTTTGTGAACAATGACCCAGTATTTTTAGTCGCAACGTCGTGCAAAGTTGCAAATTATGCTACAAGTTACGAAACTGTTTTTACTGTTTTAATTAAGAGGCTGGAAATTCAAAACCTAACATATTATAAAAATATTTATAATCCTCTGTTATCATCCTACAGAAGTCACTGCAGTCTTGTAGGTAGTGTGTTGACATATTGGACGGGGACCCACAGTTCACAATCCAAGTCAGGCATCTCCAACATAACGTACCACACTTCCGACAAAAACTCTGTCGTTCGGAGTCTATTTTAAAGGTAGGTCCCACCACTCGTGGATAAAATTAAAACACACAATATAAGTGGCTGGGAGAAGCAAGATTGTAATCCTGACAAAAAAATTGTAATGATCAATTATGTATTTATATGTGACATCTCTCCATCTGCCTGATGATAAATGCAGTCCGTGTCAAAAACTGTTTACAATTCTAGTCCGCGAAATTACGAATACTCTGTAAAAGATTGAACCGTATTCCAGTTCGAAATATGCCGGCATAATTACTCAATAAATGAACAACTATATTTAAGTGAGGAGTCCTCTGATCATAATAGATCGGAACTTTCTTGTCCTGCAGCCATAATTGTTTGGGTTTGCCATTGAATTACTCTAGCTGAATAAACGATTACTTGTCATTTGTACTATCTTTCGGAAAGCACATGTCAGCGCAAGCAATAACTGCGGCTCAAGAAGCATTGTGGACATATCAAATAGTCTTTCAATGTATATTGCGGATTACTCTCTTCGCACCCAATTTAAAACGTTTTGAATTATTCCTACTACTTGAAATTGATGCTAATAATTTTTTGTTGTTTTTTACAACAATATTCATAGAGTTATGACTCTAAGTTACTACCATCTAATTTTATTTAATGATTTTGGGCTATATTTGTAATTCATTCCAAAAGTACTACTCTAGACTATAGCAAGTGCCTTTCAGACTTTGATATCGATGATGCATATTCAAGATAATTTACGATAATGATTTATAAAAACAACATTTATCAGATGACGTAAACAATGTAGATTAACAATATAAACAATGTTTAAAAACAAAATATTCGAATTCGAAAATATTTCACGTTCACTATAAGAGTAGAATTTAATGCGTTTTAGCTGAACGTAGTGCATAAAACGAAAGAGTTTTGAAAATTGTTCACTTTACATTGTTTTCATTTGAATTTAAAAGTGCTCTCCAACCATTTCCATTACGGTCGAATTTCTAGTTTACTCTGTGATGTTCTCTGTATTGAAATTGCTCTTGGGTGACACCAAAGAGGTGGGAAAGTGTAAAAACCGAGTCTTAAGAATATAAAAACAAGATGAGAAAGTAATAGGAACAACAACTGAATGAATGGAAATGAAAATGTAAAGAGGAGAACACAAATGTGAAATGTCATCATCATCATCACATGAATGGTAATGAGTGTGAAGTGGTTAATGTGCCTTTACAATAATAAAAGAAAAAAGAAATAGAAAAAATTTTAAATAATGAAAAACCTTACATAAATACAACACTTTTTTTGTATAAACGCATTAAAAATTTACTTTCTTTTTGTAGTGTTATTATGTTGTAGTATACAATCAAGTAAATTTGTGAGATTTAGTTTTCCTTTCTTTCTTTATAAACCTTTTATTATTGTGAACAATTTTATTAATATCAGATGAACTTTACATAAAAAAAAAAAAGATATGAAAAAACATTTACTTCATCATAGATAATCAATTTGAATGATAAAAAATTTTTCACCAAATATATCCATCGAATATATAGGATAAAAAGGTATAAATAGGTTAAAAAATAGAGTGTAGGAAATGCGATATTAAGTGGGGATAGTTATGGAGTCAAGGATTCCAAACAATTCCCGATATGGTCGGGTAAACATCAGGACCGGAGAGATAGCTCTCGGAGAAAAACCTTTTTTAAATGAGCACAAAAAGTACCCAATAAATATTGGAATGTGCAGAGATATAGTCGACGAAGCTTTCAAATTAGCAAAAAAAAAGGAAATCTGTATAAATCGATCGTGTCCAAACGGCTTTCGCAGGATAGGGATAAGCGTTTATGGTTTATATGTAGCCACAAGCCTTTACTCTATTAAGATCGTTAGTGCATGACATCCCGCTCGAGCTGGATCTGCTTTCTACCAAATCCAACGGATCTAAATTCAACACCTTCCAAGCATTCGGGGTTATTAACCCATTAACGCCTGACCCCAGAATCCGTGGTCCGATTTCGGTGAAATTAGGCACAAATATTATTTGCAAGTATTTGTATTGATATGAATGAATTCTACCCACATCGGCATAAGTGTGTTCTAAAATACAATTTTTTTTCTCTTTGTTATATGTCAGCTAGACAACATAGTTAAGCTATTTTTGAGAGTTTTATTGAAATTAACAAGTTTTTGGCAATAATAATCCCGACAAGAATGATAAATTACTCCATATGAATAAACAATTCATGCAATTTGGCATATTTTCTCATAGTCTTTCTGTGGATGAACGAATGATCGCATATTATCGTTCCCATTTGACTACAAATATTGGATGTTGTTTTCTATGACTGGATATTGTTATTTTTTTATCAATTAAGCTGACTGTTCTGCTAAAAATAATGCTGACTACGGTCTTGGAGAAAATGTAGTATACTACTGCTATTAGAGAATATTTCAGATCCAAGTCAATATAATGCTACATTGGACAAGCCATAATTTATTATGTACTTTTTCTCTAAAAGGTTATTTTGCAACAGTTACTGTTCGAGATGATGGGAGCAATCATGCATTGCTGGACAATATTAAATTAATGAAAAAAAACCTCGAGATTTATTAGATTTTTGCTTCGACAAACAACAATGTTATCGCAGTTCTCTGGAACGATAATTCAGTATTTATTATCATGTTATATCTACATACGGTCTGAAGGTGGTGACTGTGATGTTTAACTTTTTGGGTGTATAGCAGATGTGAAAAACCAAAAGATATGACCGTAAACATCGCAAGATGGCTGTCCTTAAACAACCATACACAATACATGCATATAATCAGCGTGTGGGTGAAGTTGACTTATTTGATAAAGGCGTCAACAATTATCGCATGCGGGTCCACCGAAAAAAGTGGTATTTTCCATTACTCACTAACGCTATTGACGCAGCTATGGTAAACGCAGGGAAACTACACTGCTTGTGCAGGGGATGTGAAGGTTTGCCACCTATAAACCAACTCCATTTTCGGGTTAGCGGTGGTAAAAATTGGTGAAAATCGACGCCGTGATGGAAAAGTTGCCACAAATGCGCAGCAAATAGCAAAACTCACTGACGAGTTTGACCACATACTTGATAAAATTGAAAAACGTGGTCGGTGTGCCCAATATAGGGGGAAAACAGAGTACTGTTGTACCAAATACGGTTTGAATGTGCATCCAAGGAATTCTTTTTCACAATTTCATGCCGGAACTACCAAAAATATAATAAAATAGAGAAAAATAAATGATTTGAAATTTCTATTTGAAATTAATTTTTAAAAGTTTTATGAAAAATATTTCATACCAATGCCTAAGTGGGTATTTTTATACCCATGCCATTTAATCGGACCTGTAGCTTAGGTAAGTAGACCAATTCAAGTGAAAGTATTTTTAATCGGGTAGGAGATATGTTATATTACTTGGCATCTAAAGGTTTTTCGGAGAATGTCATCCATACATATTCCACAGAAGTTCTTTCCACAAAATTTTGATTTTGAAAAATTCGTGATCTTTGACCTTTTTTCTGTCATCCAAAATATGTGAATATAATGCCTTACAAATGTTTTTTAAACGGTTCTATGTCTTCTTTTTTAGTTCTTTGGGCTCTCGTTTAGTTGGATCAAGATAGAATTTTTTAAAAAAACTTCTTTTTTTTATATTTTTCTACCCATTCGGCGATGATGGGTTACGACAAAATTCTCACTTCTTTTTTAGGCGCGATCCTCTCATTTCCTTTTCTCCCGGATCATTCTATGCTCCCTCATGTTTTTGATTTTGTTTGCTTTGAGCTGGTGGTTACAGCTTTCCAGATCTAGTTAATAATTGACTTTGTTTGTGATGTGAGTAACTCATTTACTCGACTAATTTTAGAAACGACTTCGTTAATGTTTCCATATAAAATTGTCTAAACCGTAAAGTAATTAATAGTTTACTGGGTTTCTTGAGGCGCAGTTCAAGCTCCAGGTCAGACGTTCCAAAAAAAAAAAAACGAAATATGAACAAAAAAATATGTTTCTTTAGCGATTTCCATTCATCAAATTTCTGGAAAAAACTCTGCTGTTTGAAGTCGACTTTAGAGTGTAGGTCCCACCACTCATGTATACAAATTAACACACTATATATATACTATTATTTGATTGTATCCTAAACAGATTTGAGTGCAGTTGAATTGTCACGTCGCAAAATAAATTTTCCGTGTCTTGAGGATCATTTTGGTCGTTTTTAGATTGATGCGTGGTTCAAATTGATCATTGATAGAAGGTATCAATCATATCGATACTTCGATTTTTATCTAAAGTATTGGAACGACTGCTACACAATCAAATTAGTGCTTATTTAAATGACCATCGACTGCTCTTTAGCAAATAATTTGGATTAAAACAGGTCATAGCTGTGTTTCTTCGCTGTTAAGTGTGTCTGAGGATATAAGATCCAATATCGATAATGGTGGTATCATGGCATTTGACTTTGTAAACCATGATGTACTTTGAAATCATTTTTATTTTTCTTCGACTGCAACATCGCTAATACGAACATATCTTGCTGATAGATACCAGTCTGTATCTGCTGGCCGTATCTACTCCCCTGCCCGTGTATAAGGGTGTACCTTAGGGCACTATTCTTGGACTACTACTGTTTACTTTGTACATAAACGATTTACCTAATTGTCTCTTGAATAGTGATATCCACATTTATGCAGATGATGTACAAATATATGTATATAAATTATAAAAAGGACTCAATTGATGACTGTTGTGCGAAACTTAATAAGGACCTTGACAGAATACTCTACTGGGCATCGTGAAATGGCTTATACCAGAATCCTACAAAGTCAAAGGGCCTGATCATAGCACAACGAAATCAAAACCTTGTCGTTGATATCCCGATCACTTTAGAAAATCAAAACATTTCTATAGTGGAATCAACAAAAAACCTCTTTACAATTTTGAACAATTCTCCGGAACAATTTCTTCTATGCTCAGAACACTATATCCCCTATAACACGTTACACCTCTTAATATTCGTGTGCTTCTTGCGAAAACCTACTTAATGTTCAAGTTGTTATATGGCTGCAAAATTTTTGCTTATTGCGATTCGACAAGTAGAACTAGATTCACTGTAGCGTATAACGCGATTCTTAGGTATGTCTACAGCATAAGATGGTACTTCTCAGTATTCAAAATCATTATATCGTGTTGAGCTAATAAATAAAATAAATAAAGGTTCTAATAAGTTTTAGGTGCACGCACGTATCATAATTTTTTCCGTTTAGGATTCTGAAAATAAATAAATGTTACATACATACATGCACACACATAATTTATCATTACTACCCTTCAGTGAAGATTACAACATAAATTCTCATACCACTTACGTTGTGTGCATTAATTTTATACATGATTTGACAGGATTTACAGTTTAAAGTTGATTCCGCCAGATTTTTGAAAGTTTTCATGGAAATTTTATATGCCTTCAGAACATTTACCAGAAAACTGCTGAGAGGAAGTAGTTGAAGAAATTTTTTTTCATATTTCGTTTCAATGTCTGATCAGGGTTTTTAACCGTGGCCCCACATCTAATAAGTCAACACCCTACTTACTAGACTACGGCCACTATGCTGAACATATTTATTTATTTTATTTGTTTAAAACTTGCTTCTAATTTCCACTGTAAGTCACTTTACGTAGAGCTTATTTTCAAAAAAGTTTGTCTAAACTACTTACAGCCTATGTTTTCATAACAAATTGTTACAAAACAATTAACAATGTGCTTTTGTTAATGAATTTTATAATAAAATCATGCTTGTATTTAATTCTTCCCCTTCATAATGAATTTGAATTCTCTGTAGTTCAAAAACAAAAATTGTTTTGTTTGCGCAAACCATAGAAGCGTAAAATTACTTAAAAATTTGTTCTAGTCTGGTGATAACAATTTTCATACTTGAATGCAAAGAGCTGCTTGCTGGAGCAGTCTGAATGAGAGGGTAAAAACCTTAAGAAAAAAAAAAATATGTTGTCAGTTATTGTTTCAGGGATTAAAGAGTAAGTTAAACATGTTTTAAACGTTCTTCCAACGTAAATATAAAAAAATATACTAATTTTGAATCTTGATAAAGTTAAACGTATACAGTGGCGAGTTGAAGTGAGAAGTGAGTTTCGTCATCCACAAAAACAAAACCATACAAGCAAATACAAAAAAAAAAAAAATAATTTTAATTCTTTATTTTATTCTTAACAAAGTAGCAGTAAAAAACAGTAATTAATGAAATGAATTCAAAGAGTTTGAATGAAACAAGAATGAAATAAAATACGCCTTGCGCATGATTTCCCGTTAGATGACGTTGTTGGGCTATTTTAAAGGTTTCCAAGTTTGTTTCATATGTAAAAATGAACATTTCTTCTGAAAAGTGTACTGCACTACGCGAAAGATAGTTGGCAACCCTGCAATATAACTTACTTTATCATTAGCCAATAGGAACACAATTTGCGTGACGTCATTTATTCAACATGCGCAGAAAGTTTTAATTTTGTGTATGTGATGGCGTAATCTTTAGTTTATCATTCTTGGAATGAAAAAACTAAATTAACCCACATAAACCCAATTTTGCACGTTTTAAGAAAATTCAAGAAACTAACCCAATTTCAATAATTGGTCCATAGACCCTTATTAGAAATAGCTTGATTTACTCGGTTTGACATGCTTTCTATCAAGTTATCAATAACATCTTTCGGAATTCGATGCCACTTCGCATTTATGACGATCCCAAAGATTTGACCTATGTCTGTTGCGGCTGTTTCGTACTGCCCGAGCAGGATTTTCACGAATGGCCAAAGATTTTCAATCGGATTGAGGTCAGGCCTTTGTACTGGCCATTCCAACAACTGAAAATTTTGTTTCCCACTCCATATATTTACAATTTTTGCTGTGTGCTTCATCTCCAACCCAACGGAATCTAAATATTTCTTCATCGTCTTCCTCTCAGACACCGCTTGCGCGGGGATACTTTCCAATAAGTAAGACATACGTAAGACGTACATATAAAATGCAGTTAGAATCTTTATTCTGGACACAATAACAAAAGAGCGTTGAAAAAGATACTGTAGAACTTGTGGCTACTTTTGAAAATTGAAAAGACTGGATGTTTTGATGTCTTCAATAAGTTTAAATGAACAATTTATTAAACTTTTCTTATCGTGTTTTGAATTAATAATGATTCGTTTTTGATATTTTTCAATAAAAAGAACTGACAGGAAAAGCAAAATTATATTAAAAAAAGATAAAATTAAAATTTATAATTTTATGAAAGTAGAAAATACTTTTTGAAAACGAACTGACAGAAATTCCAAAGAATAAAATAATTAATTGAAGAGTGCAATTAATTGAAGAGTGCTCCAACAGATACATAATGTACTAGAGCTGCAAAATCATCGATAGTACTATCCATAGTATCGGTATTTTTATACTGGACTGTCGAAACTATTGAATGGGCCGTCTATCGATAGTTTTGCAGTTCTATAGTGTACACGTCACTATATAGTGCATCGCTTTTGGTTGGTGCATGACCGTTTCATTTCCACATATTTACAACAAGTATACGTTGGGATGCCAAACGAAATCGATTTTTAAAAATCCCGAGATCCAAAAATCCCGGGAAAAATTGCGATTTTCTCTTAACAATAAAAATATTTTGTTAACAAATGCATTTATGTTCCAATTATGTATATCAGGATTATAAAGTATAAAAACAGCAAGATAAAATGTAACAAAAAAGCGTAAATTAACAAAAATAAAGATATTCATACATAGGCATGCATTAGTTTTAAGAAAATTATTTGGATTCCAACAAAAACATTAAAGCATCTAACATGTGATCTGATTGGCTTGAACGAATTTTGTTGTCAACATACCCTGCCATTGAAAACCACTTCTCGCAATCAACATTTGTTGGTAAAAGTAGTTCCAAGATAGCAGTCTGCAGCTTGTAAATATTCACCTCTACCACCTCCTGAAGTAAATAAATCTATTTCTTTGGACAGGTGAGTAGCATCTAAATCAGATACCCTATTAATTCGTTTTATAGTGTTTTTGCATTCTTCGATGCCATCAAATAATTTGTTATCACTGGAAGTAGGGTTTTCCGCATCTAGAGATGCTATTATCGAAGTCGAGTGCTATAGAATTTTTTAGGACCTTTTTTAGGGTTAAAATACATATGAATTTACAATCCCGGAAATCCCGAAAAATCCCGGGACAAGTTTTTAAAATTCGGGATTCAAAAAATTTTCCGGTTAGCATCCCTAGTATACAGTGTGCGATTTAGGGGAATCCAAATACTACCGATTAATACTGAAACAGCGTTAAACGGAGCAGCGTGAAGTGGGGTCTTACTGTATATAGAAACTTATCAATAATTCTATTGAAATAAAATTAAATGAATTAATTGACAGAAAATGTCACTAAGAATTGTTTATCATGTCAAGAAATAACCATACGATGTCTTTTGCATTCTTTTATGGTACCAAGATAATCCGTCTTATTAGCAAAAGCATAAAATGTGAAATGAAATCATTTCTTTGTCTGGCATTGGATTGTGTGGTAACAAGGTTCTAAAAGTTACACACACACACAAGTAAGATAAATGCATGTTGATAATTGCACAGACCAACTGTTTAGTGTCATCATCAACACTTGGTTCAAATGTTAAATTGTTAAGAAAATAATGAAAAATAAAAGAAATGTAACATGTGGCCAAATGACCAATTGACCGTACTACCAAATGAACAATCCGTATAACAGTTTCAAAACATGTACAGCAATATTGAATTATCCACTCGACTTCATTGGCCAATTGCCATTGTTGTTACATTAGAATGAGTTTTATTGTGTGTAATAAGAATGTATGGGTGAAAGGATGTTGCTGTCATTGTATACTACATTGTATATCTGTAAGTAGTATAAAATATTTCCTGTTTGCTTAGTTTTATTTCCATTGAATGGGGATAATACAACAAATTTTTTGAACTATAGTTTTTGAATTTCACACAAATTTGAGGGATTTTAGGTTGCGATTTGTATAACATATTACGTGTTGGAATTTTAAACAACTTAAACTGTGAATAAAGTAATCACCGAATATGTGACTTAATTTTCTTTCGGTTGGCTTAAGGTTCTTTGCCAGGGATTTGCTTACAGCAAAATTAAAATCTCTTTTTAGTAAAATGTTTGTTTATCTCCATAAACCTGCCTTTATAATTTAAGGGGTAATGAAATCTTGAATGAAGTCATATGAGTTTACGGTCGTTTTAGATGCACAAAAGCACGCCAGGTATATTACATTATCTATTAGTATGGGTGGCTTAAATATTGGAGGGTCAGCAGCTCTAGATGCTGTGACCATGAAAATTCAATATTGGCTGTAGCCAAAACATTTTTCCAGCGCACACAGAAGAATTTAACCCTTCTGCATCCCTTGGATATGTGCCCTTCCTATGATCCTTTGGGTCAATATGACCCAACATTAAAATATAAACAAAATTTCATTTTAATATAACAAATTCGTTTATTTTGTCGATTTTTTTTATTTAGTATAATAAAAAATAATGAGAATTAAAATAAATAAGCCCTTTCTAAGCAATTCATACATATATAATTGGTCACTACAACCCTTCAGACAGGATTACGACCTAGCTTCTCACACCAATTGTGTTGTGTGCGTTAATTTTATACATGAGTGGCGAGACCTACAGTTTTAAAGTCCATACCGAATGACAGCTCGTTAGGGCAATTTTGCCAAAAATTTGCTGAGAGAAAGTCGCCGAAGAAATATTTTCATATTTTCGTTTTGATGTCTAACCCGGGATTTGAAATCGGGCCTTACGTCTAAGAAACCAACACACTATCTACTAGACTACGACGACTTCTGAGCAATTATTCCTAATAATTATATTTTTAATACTAATGTATACTAAATTTATGAATGTGACAATTTATACACATTGTGACCATGTGCTCTTTGCAATTTTACCAGAACACATATTAGAAGAATGGTTATTTGAATTTCTCCGTGTTGACAAAAGAAACACCCCGTCGGCGTTTATTTGGTAAATTTCTGGACATATGGTATTTGTATTATTTTCCTACAACATTGTGGGGCACTTGTGAGATCATTTTGTTCTTGAAGGTTTTTGATAACATTTCTTGCTGTTGGTCCATGTGGCAGAACTTTTCTTCGCAAAATATGCTCATTTATTTGCTGATCTGCAAGTTCTACTAAATAAAGAATGCGTTTTGAAGTTTTTATTGAAATTCCGGCAGGATTCATATCAGTCCATATGCCATAGAGAGCTGTATGTGATACATCTATCATATTTGAAATAACGCAACAGAATCATCGCTTAGTCATACGCTTACATGTGTAATTAGCAACTAGTTGGTCAAGCCCATCAAATCCAGTTTTCGTTTGGTTGTAATGATGTTTTATTTCAGATTTTTTTTCCATCATCAAGAACGAATTTATTTATTTTTTTGGAATGGAAGGATGCTATAGTTATATCATTTGAAAATAAAAAATCAGAGTACAATACAGTCTTTTTTCATAGCAAAAAAGTTTTATTTTTACGGTCAGTGCCAAGTAATGTAATATTCCGAGAAAGGAGTTCAATGGCAAGATTGTATGCAGTAAAAAAATGATCAGATGCACTTGTGCACCACTCTCTCGCCAAAATTAAAAATATGGAAATATACATAAGTCTCGCCTTGTTTTTTCTGGCTGTGTATTTCTTGTTCTGCCTATGTACACTTCCATATTCCAGGGATATTTAGTTGTGGAATCGCAAAGTGTCCAAAATTTTCTGTTATATCTGGTATTTTTTGATGGAATATATGTCCTAAAACTTCACCGACCTCGAAATGATAGCAATTGTTCATCTACAGTAACATTTTCTGAGGATTATAAAAAACTTTGAGCTGATTACTTTACTTATCCCAAACGCTTCCTATCTGTGGTATATCTTCATAGCTATTCTATATCTTCATAGATATCAAACCGTAAACACTTTGATTTTTGACTGAAACAATTATTTATCGATGATTCTGAATGGTAAACTTGTAATATAGCATGTTGAGCATATTTACCCAAAGGATATTAAATGTGTGTAAATCGTATTTTGAAATGTGGAGAGGGGAGGAAAAATTTAAATTTTATTGTTTTCATTTAAAAGCATGGTTTTTGTGCCTGTGATGGCTAAATTTAAGTTTCACGATCATATCTTATTATTAAAAGGAAAAAGTTTGCATTTATAAATCAATATTGGGTCAAATTGACCCAAGATGTACAGAAGGGTTAACAACAGATACAAAAAATTAAATATTCATGTGGGTTTAAGAATTATTTCGCTGATGATAATACATTTTTGCAATTGTACTTCATTTAAAACAAAAACGAATACACATTCTTTATGTTGTGGTTTCATTGTTTTTCTTTTTCATTTGCAGTTGCAATTTTATAAAAATAAATTAAAATCTACTACTATTAATTGTATTGTGGAAAACTCATTGTACAGGTTTTATGGATCATATGTATGTTGTAGGATAAAAAATGACAAGAATGTATGTATAAAGAAGGAAAAGGAAAAAATAAAAACATAACAAAAACAATATAAAGGCATTTTAATACTTGTATATGAATTTAGGATGAAAAGTTCTATTCATCTGCTTTGGACTGTTGAGTAATCCCAATAAAAATAAAAGAAAGATTGTTCTCTATGAACAACTACAAATTTCACGAAGCACTACGAATTTCGTTGAAAGACCTTTACCTTATTGCATATTAAATTCAGTTCAGCCATTTAACCATAATACATCAACCGCAGACAATTTGCTTGATGACTAAATGAACAATTATACCAGGAGTGACTGGGAACTTAATGCGTTTCTAGAACATGATAGTGACATTATTCCGAAGTCCTCTGGAAAGCATGCATCTGATCAAATGTTGTATTAATTGCAACAACGATTTCGATAGCAAATTGTCTCAAAAAAAGTTAACATCGGCATTAACAGCCACGACATTCATATAATTACGCCTTACGATTTTGTTTTAGAGAATCTCGGATATATGCAAATGAAGCAGAAATCTGTTTTAGGGAATCTCCTGAGTCTATGCGATTAAACCATAAACCATTAATAATTCCTGAGATCGTATCCGAGATTCATAGCGTAATCGCTGATATATATCCATATCGCTGTAAACAAGTCATGAACAATTTCATGGAATGAGTAATTGCCTGTCACGGGCCTTTTGATGGATATTCTATTAGGAACGTATCCTTTTTACAATCCTATAAAGAAGTCAGTAATTCTCCTACTTTGATCACCTTTTGTAATTTAATAAATTCAAGCTCCTTGTGGTCCCAGCAATCATATTTGTCAAACATCTCGACAGAAATGCGGGTTGTATTGCTTTACAGGAATTTGAACAGGAATTTTATTCATTTTATAACATCTGTATTGATGCAACGTTATTAATATGATTATTTGTATCAATTTTCAAAATGAAAGGACGAATGAAAGTAGTTAGCTAAGTTAATAAAATAAAGTTGCCGTAGTCTGGTAGATAATGTGCTAGTCGATTAGACGTGAGGCCATTTTATCAAAATCCAGCTCAAACATTGCCAACGACTTCCTCCAAGCAAATTTCTGGCAAAAACTTAATAAAATTGCCACGAAAAGTTTCTCAAAGGACCCGTTCGGAATACACTTTCAGTTGTAGCTTTCGCCAATCATTTATAAAATTAATGCTCATAATATGGTTAGTAATACCATAATTAAGCAGAAAAAAAGGATAGAAACGCAAATATAATGTTTAGACGTATTCTTCTTTTGTTTTCCATAAACTCTGTTTTGTACACCATTTATGATTAAGATCAGTGTTTACCAAACAAATAAACAAAAGGAACAACCATAACGAATATTTAAAGCAAAGGGAAATTAACAACTACAACACGTGACAATAACTTTAACCTTTTGGAGTGACAAACTGTGATCGCATTGTATTGTTAAAAAAAAAAATAAGGCGCTTAAAATAATTATACAGGGTGGCTGATATGTATTGCATCCAAATTCAGGTTGTTATCATTTGTAAACCGCTCGTCTGACAGTTGACCGATTTATTCCAGAGACAGTTCATTTTATTATTTACAAACTTACTAAAGCATTTTCATCTATTTCATTCAAAAAAAAAGTTATTTGTGAAGGAATGCAGCGTGTGATTTCTTTATATTTGGCTGGAAAACCACAGGTGGCTATCGTTACACCCCTCCAGCATTTAAATGTGAATAAATCTTTTGTTTCTCGTACCATTGCTCGTTATCGTGATACTGGCAGTGTTGCATCGCGTCCAAAAAGTGGACGAGAAAAAACGGTAACAATACCAGAAATGAAGTGAAGACCAGATTTGATCGAACGTTGCATCTGTTCGAAGGGCATGGCTCACCGATGGAAAAAAAAGATAGACTGGAAAGAGCTAAGAAGTTACTTCGCTTGCACGAAAGTGGCCAGTTACCGAATTTGGTTTTCTCCGATGAGAAGCCATTCCAAATTGAGCAGTTTGTGAACAAACAAAATGATCGGGTTTACTTGCCAAAAAGGTCAACTGAAAATTTACACCTGCGATTGGCCACCAGAACACAAGCACCGCCGATGGTAATGCTATGGGTGGCCGTAACGGCCGATTGTGGCTTCCCGTTAGTATTCATCGACCGTGGGGTCAAAATAAATGCCGAATATTATAAGGAAAATGTATTGAACCCCTGGTCAGACAAACATTTTGGCCGCAGACCATGGACATTCCAACAGGACTCAGCACCACCGCACTCAGCACGCGTCAACCAGGAATGGCATAAAAAGGAGATTCCCCGTTTCATTTTTATCGCACAATGTCCATCAAAATCTCCGGATCTCAATCCATTGGACTTTTGTGTCTGGGGCATTCATTAAAAAATACCAAAATGTCGATCATCTCAAGACAGCGCTTCGCCGGGAATAGGCCAAAATACCGCAGACCCACTTTCTTGCAGCTGTTGGAAGGCCATAATTCGTACCAAATGTGGCCAATTCGAACAAATCTAAACTGATTTTAATTTATTTCCAAAATTTTTTGCTTTTAAACAATAAAATTAAAAAAAAAAAAATTAAAAAAATATAGCGCTTTACTTTGTTGCATTATATATCAGCCACCCTGGAATAATGCTTCGTAGTCCGTAAATAATAACGCGGGCAATGAAATACTGATAAATGCCCATAAGTTGAGTTATTTAAAAACGTTATGAGATTTGTTGCTTTAAACGCCAAGCAAATTATTAGCTGGATTTACCAAAATGTTTCGTTCTTTTTCTTCGTAATGGATTAAAAGCTTCAGTCAACAAATGTCCTGTACGGTTTTTCGATGTACTAAGTGCCTAGTCTCTTTAGACAATTCAATTAATGGGACTTTTGCGAGGCATACATTTCTCTGACTACCAATTTTTGTTTATGGTGGTGGAAACGAAAACCTAATTAACGAGATACTAATGAAATTAAATTTGATTCGAGAATTCCTAATAAATATCAAATTTAAAAATCCTTGATTTAAACTACTTGTTTTCTTTATTAGTAAGTCTCGGGGTACAGAAATACATGGATCTGAACTTAAAAAGAGCCTAAAGGTCTGTATTTGTACCAGTGTGAGATATTTTTCTTGTATGTTGCAATCTAAACTGTTTTATTTCCTTATTTTTCACTGGTTCCTCCGATAATTCACCTATGGGCACGAATGCATGCTTAATCACCTCAGCTTCATGGCTTCGATGGAGGGAGGTAGTAGGTAGGGATATTCCTCAACAAATTTTCTGGCTGTCTCAATTCCTCCAACTTTTCGTCATCAATTTTAAATCCAGAATTTATAGCTTGGAGAATTGTGGCACATTTTTCAAAATGTCTTTATCGCTTCCTGCTATTTTTGATGAAAAATCGGCATTTTGAAAAATCTCCATGTTGTGTTACCATCGTTCTTACTGGCCTTCCATTTTATTAGCTCTAATTTATACGATAAGTGAATGAAGCACTCAAAAAATCGTATGTTAGCATGTAATGGTGACAGTCCGAATTGGTAATGAGCTGCATCTACTTTTTTCCCGAGGCATTTTTTAATGCCATTCATTTCTATAGGCAAGGCACCACATATGTGACATTTTTACTCATGTTCTTAAAAAGATAAAGTACAAAATAAAAAGCGTTTCTTTATCATTTTTCGTAGGAAGACTATGCAAATGCCATCCATATTCGAAAATATGCAAAAATCCCCAGCCACAATATTATTTAATTTAAGGAGTGATAAAAAATCTACAATTTGATGTATAATAAGTTGTAGACAGATGCGGGCCAAGAAACGTGTGTTTTGATCAGACTTCAAAACGAAAAATATTTCTTCGGCGTCTTCCTCTCAGCAGATTTTTGGCAATGACTCTGAGAGTAAAAATTGCCATGAAAAGCTTCTCAAAAATCTGTCGTTCGGAGTCGACTTTAAAACTGTAGGTCCCGCAACTCATGTATAAAATTAACGCACACAACATAAGTGGTGTGAGGAGCCAGGTCGTAACCCTGACTGAAGGGTTGTAAAGGCCAATTATGTATGTATGTGTGTTTTGAAAAGGTCAAAAAAGTATTGTTCAGTGATTTTTTAATGGGCTTAAATTTTTGCAACTTTTATCATTTAATTTGATAGAAAACAAGTTTAAATTTATTATTTGTTGCGTTTTTGAAGACTTCTAAAACAACAACACCAAAAATTTATTAATTAAACTTAAGTTTTTTGTAGTACTATGCGAACACAATATATGGAATATAAACATAACTCCACTTTAAAATGACGCAAATTTTAAAACTCGTAAAAAAACAACAAAATTTGGTAGATTCATAAAATTTAGAGGGTTGTCAATTAATTTAGTGCAATAAAGCTTAGAAAAAAAAACTAACTAAGAGTTGTAAAAACTAAGAGTTGTATATATGTATGTATCTAATGGGTATAATAATATCTTTATCTAACTGCAAACGTGTGGAATATAAGCAAACATCTGAAGTTTGTTTCATCCAATGTGAACTCATGAAAGCGTGCTTATTAGGGATGCCAAACGGGATCGATTTTTAAAAATCCCGGAATTCGGGATTTTGTAAATCCCGATCCCAAAATCCCGGGATATTTCGGGATAATTCGGGATGCAAAAATCCCGAAAAATATTGGGAAAAATTGCGATTTTCTCTTAATAATAAAAATATTTTGTTAACAAAATCATTTGTATTTCAATTATGTATATCAGAATTATATATCATTAAAAATAAAATATAAAAATAGCATTAGTTTTAAGAAAATTATTTGGATTTCAACAAAAACATGTAATCTGAAAGGTTTGAACGAATTTTGTTGTCAACATAGCCTACCGTTTAAAAACACTTCTCGCAATCTACATTTGTTGGTAAAATAGTTCCAAGATAGCTGTATGCAGCTTGTAAATATTCACCTCTACCACCTCCTTATGAAAATAAATCTATTTCTTTGGACAGTTGAGTATCTAGATCAGTTACTCTATTAATTCGTTTTATAGGGCTTTTGCATTCTTCGATGCCTCATCTGAGATCAATTATCGAAGTCAAGTGATATAGAATTTTTTTTTCAGGACCTTTTGTAGAGTCAAAATACGTATGAATTCACAATCCCGAAAATCCCGAAAAATCCCGGGACAAGTTTTTAGAAATCCCGGGATTCGGGATTGTGTGAATCCCGAAAATCCCGGGATTTCGAGATTCGGGATTTCCCGATTGGCATCCCTAGTGCTTATGCAATAAAAAGATTTGCTTTTTGATGGTTATGCTGAGGAAAATTAAAAATCTAAGATGTCATGTTATTGTTAAAGAAAAAAAGAAACAACAAACCAGACTAATATAGAAAACACAGACATACTTCCAAATGAAAGAAATTTTGACTGCAATTGAAAACAATGTGCGAATGTATATGATGCGGTGTGTGCAAGAAATAGTAAGTGTTGCATCTTTTTATTTACTTTAATGTGTGTTTTAATCTAAATGTTTGTGTTAAGTCATGCATGTGTGCAGACATATATGGTAGACTTGTGTAGAAATATATATGTAGTACATATGTATGGTTTTGTTTACAAAAGATAGAAAGTCAGAAACTGTTTTTAAAATAAAACTTTTAAGACAGCAGATGAAAGATTTATAAAGGAAGTGAGAATATTCAACAAAAATTATAAAAGTTTTCATGAAATGCAATTTTTGCATTAAAAAACAATAAAATTCCATTATGAAATGTGCAAATTATTTATACACAAATAAGTTTGCAAATAATTTAACATGAAATAAAGAAATTACATTATAATCAAAAATATGAAAAATTTTTTTTCAGAAATTTATTCTTTAAATAACTTTTTTATGCATTAAACTAAAAAAAAATATAGATTATAATTAACCGTAGATCGAGCTTTGTATCAAAAATGATACATTTCAATTTTTGAAATTATATAACTTTAATTCAGAAAACGTTTAGATGCATGATATTTTATGAATTCGTAGGAATTGTTATCGTCATTATTTTAAAGCAAATAAAAAAAGAAAATTTCAAACAGGGGTGAAAAAATTCAAAAACTTCATAACTCTATCTTATGTATCATTTTACCACTTTCCAAGCGATTCTTTAGTGTTGTGTTTGAAATTTTTTTAGGTTTTAAAGATTTTGCGAAGTTTTTTTCATAAATAATACGTTATTTATGGTATTTGAGAAGAAATTGAAAGTTAAGTGTTGGATGAGAGTGAAAAGATTGAATTTTCTGTTCATGCAGTAGTCGCTGTCTATTATGTAGCATGTTAGCTTATTAGATGTTAGACCAAGCTTCAAACCTCAGGACAGTTATATCCAATTTACAACGTAAGGTTGTAATGACCGATTCTATTTGTATTTACTTCCTATGAATTGAGGGAAGTATTGGCAGCCACAAACATAACAATAGGATGTCTATCGGCTAAAATGGTACTAGCATTTAGGGAATAGAAAATGCTACCAATCATCACGCAGATTACTAGCAGCTGTTTCCTAAAATGTTGTAAAGTCTTTCTTACTATTCTTCTCATAATTATCTCACGTAACAGACAAACATTAGAAAAGTGTTTCGTCCTATATTTTATTTCATAGATATTGCAATAATAATTTTTCGGTCAACTACGTACGTGTGAAATAACAAAATAATTTGCTTTGATAATGGGCTACTCGGAAATAATCAAAATTTTACACCTATAATGGCTTTTCGAAAAATTAACTGAAAGTCTTACAGATTTGAATAATTCCAATAATTTTGTCTCTCTAGATTAGTAACAAATTGAATTTTACGGTCGTTATAAATTTCGTGGTCCACCGAAATCGAATTGGCAGTTTTAGATTCAAGTATATGCTACATGTGTAGCAAGCTGTACTATATCCGAGGAATCAGAAAGGACTGAATGGGAGAGCATTGTTATTGATATAATCGGTGTTTTATTGTTACGGGAAACTTTTTACCTCACATGACGTTGACAACAAGTTTTCCTAATGAAATATAACAATAGTTTGTAGCATCAGCTTGCAGCCAGCGCTCAATTGAGAGTGTTATTGATGTGAGTGATAATAATCTACCCCATCTAAACAATTGGAAATTTATAAATTGCCACAAAACAATAATGCTCGATGTAAACCTATTGCCATTTATAAAAAAAACCGAGCTGGTATGAAGTGTTTGATTTTTGCGCAAAAAGTCATACTGCGGGAAACTACATCATGTCAAAAATTTTCGCGTAAATTTCATAAAAATGATAATAAAGTCTAATAATATAAAATAGTTTTATTAAAATGAACTAAAATAAATCAATATTAAAATTTTTTAAAAAAACCTAATAATAATTGCGAAAATTCTATGTTAGTACAAGTATGTATCAAAAGTGATACATAAGCTAGAATTATGAAGTTTTTTAAGGCTCTATCTACGGTTAAATTTAAATATAAGAAGCGTCTACTGCAAGAACCAATGTAGTGTTGAAAAAATTTGGAAATAAAACTAGTCCAAACATTTTAAATATTTTCCTTTAATTTTTTTTTCTTTTAAATTTAAAAATTTATTCTTAAGATAAAGAATCAATTAACGAATGTGAAGTTACCCCATTTGAACTATTTTTAAATGACTATCAATAAAGAATTGCCTTTGTAAACTATCGTTATGCAGTTATATAGTACCATGTTCGCCTTTGTTAAACTATTCCCAAATTAGAAAAGTTTACTGTCACAAAGTTTTCTTTACTGTTAACTTCTTTTGTATTATTTTGTAGACCATGCTTGACTTCAAACCTTTAGTTATTTTTCAATGTATTTTCTTACAAGTTTTTTTGAGTCCTGACAGAAGTATAAATATAACTAATATACATATACAGTAGCTAGAAAAAAAATGGAACGCTTTTCCTGTATGTCTGGAAGGAACTATAAGCTATATTTTACTTTAAAATTTCAAGTGGTGTCACGCCCACATACCCAATAAATATTTAATATCGCATTTCTCATAAACTGCAATAGCTAAAGTCCTCAAATTTTGTATGGATGACTTTGACGTATATCTGAAAAAAATGGGCGGATTGGTTATAGTGGGCGTGTCAGATCTATATATATAATGAATGTGTGTTTATTTGCTTGTGGGTTTGTTTGAAGTCTATAGACGGCTAAACGACTGGACTAATTTTCTTAAATGTTAGCTGTACCTTCCTGTATATAACTATAGGCTATATTTTATTATTTTAAGACTTCAAGTAGGCGTGTTGCCTCGCCCACATACCCAATAAGTGTTTAATATCGCATATCTCATAAACTGCAACAGCTAAAGTCGTCAAATTTTTTATGGATGACTTTGACGTATATTTAAAGAAAATGGGCGGATTGGCTATAGTGGGCGTGTCACCTTCCATAGTCTATATATATAAAAATGAATGGTTGTTTGTATGTACCTTATAGAATCGTAAACTATGCATTTGATCATGTTATGATCTTTAGAAAAGTTGTTGCGCATGAGCTGGAGTAGGTTTCTAAGTTGATATGACTAATTTCCGGCAGGTGGCGCCACTGAACATTACTTAAAATGAATTAAATCGTAAACTGTGCATTTAATCATGTTATGATCTTCAGCAAAGTTGTTGCGCATTGAGTCGATGAAGATGTCTAAGTTGGTATGATCAATTTCCAATATGTGGTGCCACTGAAAATTACTCAAAATGAATTAAATCTTAAACTGTGCATTTGATTAAGTTATCATTTTTAGCAAAGTTGTTGCGCATGAGCCGACGAAGATTTCCACTAGGTGGTGCCACTGAAAATTACTCAAAATGAATTAAATTTTAAACTGGGCACTCTTTAACAAAGTTGTTACGTATGAGTCGACGGATAGCGTCACTGAAAATTATTCAAAATGAATGACAAGCATTTGGTCGACCTGCACCCCAAGCACGGAAGAAAAGAGCATTACGAGCCTCTGAATCATATGAGCACTGTGACTGGAAAATCTTCATGTATATGCCGCTGAGACCCGTTCACATGACCCACTTGAACAACGAGAAGTGAGATTAGAAACTGATTGAATGCTTACTACTCAGGCCCGTTCATCTGAATCATCAGGACAACGGGAAAGGAAACAAAATCAATAAAATGATTCAAAATTAATTGGACATTTGTGTAATGCCTTTCCTTCAAATTTATTTTAGTTAGTTAGCTAGTTTATTGTACAACTAAGTTAAGTTCTCTCTTCTATCATCACTGACTGCATCAACACTTGAATAGCTAATGTCATAAATAATATTTCTTTATGTACTGCTTTTATTTTTTGTACATGAAAATAATAAAAATAATTTGCAGAAAAATCCTGAAATGAATATTGATGAAGGCGCTGGTCCATCAAAAAGACTACATAATAAAATGGAGATGTCGCAGAAGTTGTCGCAAACTAGAATTTTGTAATTTAATAAAAATTAGATACACAAAATCAAAATTAACATTTCCTTAGTATTGTTTTATGTCCAGTTTTTTAAAACCCAATGTCCAGCTTTTTGCAAATCGAAATATTATGCCCGACTCTCTTACTTCAATGGCATGAATAGTCCATCTGAACTAGTTTATTCCTGAACTAGACAACACTAGTTTGAATAGAAAACTGTTTAAATTCAATGATTTATAATTGATATTTACTATCTTGGCTAGTTTTAACCAAAAAGTTGGGCCTCTCATAAGTATCTTCCAGCTAATTCCCATATCCCAACAAAAATCGAAGCAATAGACTGAACTCTTGAATTAAATTAACTCGGTCGACTATTGAACCCAATTACCTAGTAATGAATCAAATAACCAAAAATGATACACACTGTTATGAAGTCTGCTTGACTCGTTGAAAAGTTTTCAACATACAACAATCTTTGGTATGCAGTAACAAAGACACGTTCAACGATAAAAGTCACAAAAGAAGCATTCTTTAAAATTTATAAAAAGAAAAGTTTCATTACTTTTAGTAATAAAAAAACTACAAAGAAAAATTAAACAAGTACAGTAAGTCACAAAAAAAATGTCAAAAATTTCAAATTGTTTTGCCGCTATTACCACTTCTCTCTTCATCTGGAGATAAAAACTTGAACACTTTATAGTTAATAATGTTTGCTGTGTATCACTAGTTTGTCCTTTAGTTGTTTCCTATAGTTTCGCGCTGTTGTACTCTTGGAAATATATTTTAAGTGACAAAAATTTAAGATCAAACCATAAAAAACATTATTTTTCAGGTTTTTTCTTCTCAGTTACGTTACTATTCTCTGTGAGAATTTATTTACTTTCAAAATAGAACAACTTTCTCATAAACTTTGTTACTTAAGATGAGTTGAATAGTAAATATTGCTGTACGATATGT
Source organism: Sarcophaga peregrina (assembly GCA_014635995.1). Classification (NCBI taxonomy): domain Eukaryota; kingdom Metazoa; phylum Arthropoda; class Insecta; order Diptera; family Sarcophagidae; genus Sarcophaga; species Sarcophaga peregrina. The sequence continues at coordinate 65,036,404 of CM025789.1, forward strand.
TGTTTTAAACTTTTTTTTTTGTCGTTAAACAATAGAAAAATTTTTGTAATTTATTTTAGTTTTGGTGACATTTTAGACATTTTATTATGGCATTTTGGAACTTAAAAGTTGATGTCGTTCAACTTTTTGGAGCTACATCTGCCAAACGCCAATCATCTGGGTTGTGGCCTACATATGAATAAACGGGTACTTGAACAAACAGAATTGTTGTATTCTGATCCACATGAGATCTAAGAGTATCCATTACTATACATAGCTGCGAGATTTGACGATTTATCCTCATTTTGACGATATGACGATTTATGCCCTTATTTTGACGATTTTTAGAAATTAAAAATTAACGTAATTTTCTTTACTTTTGCACATTAAAGCTACTTTAAGCTTTGTATTTGCATCGAAATTTTTACTTTTACACCAAAAATATCATGTTGATCGCGTACAGACGGTTTCCATAGAATGCGCTAGGAATTAGTTTGGTTTGTACCTGAAATCCGAGTTTCTTATAGTGCGGTTTCCATATTATGCGGTACGCACTCACCGCATTGTAGGAGGGTTGACTGTGCTGTTTATTAAGAACATTTTCAAATATGCACGCAACGAAAGGATAGATATTCCAGTACTAACCAGTGACAACAATAATTGTCTTCAACATGCAAAACTAGAATTGACAAGAAAATTGAAATTGCAAGAAATCCGTTTTTATTGTTGGTAAGAACCTCTTTGGTTTTTTTTCTTTTTAATTTTTTGATTTTAGGAATATGAAATGAAATTGGATTCTCCTAAATCTTTTTTCTATTATATTGTGAAATATATTATTCAGCTTTTGAATGGTTCATGTGCTCAATGTATAAAAGTATTTCACATTTTTTATCTACGGATTCCAAATTTGTTACTGGTGTTTTAGTTATTGTCATTGCATTGACATCAAACAGCAATTAGATGTGCGTGTCTGTTGATAAGACGCAAAGGTTTTTACGAATTTGTTTGTCTTACAACACAAAACAGAAATTACTCACACACATAGCTACCAGATAAATGAATTAAATCGTCAAATATTTGAGAAAAAATCGTCAAAATTGTCAAATACGTTAATTGAAATCGTAAAAAAAATCGTTAGAAATAACAAATAAATAAATTGAAAGGTTTTTAATAACAAAAACATATAAAGCCCGTGTTAAGAAGCGATAATATTGCATTATCTATACCTATGTGTGGTGTAAATATTAGGGAAGATCAGAAGATATCAGAAGATCTTGACTTTATAGGCATGAAAATTCAGTGTGATGCTCGCTAGGACTGACACATTTGTCAGTGCCTTAGTTTCTTAAGACGATGCAATAAATACTTCACTTCATCTGATCTACTTACAAATTACACAATTTATAACTAACCGAAAATGGAATACAACTCTCATGTATGGGTAAGCAATTAAAATCCTATTTTGAGACTTCTACATAGTGTTCTATCGCTACTACAATGTATATTGCTTGAGCGAAATAAGGGGAGTTGTTTATGACAATAATGTATTCCTACATAACACTCGTCTTCTCGGCAAGGACATCCGTATGTGGTCGATTGGCCAGTGTATCGCACACCGCCTTACAGACAAAGCTTTGTTTGTTAGACCGACAATTCGTATATGGAACTGCTTTCCTGCAGAGATCTTCCTTGTGACTTATGGTATAAAAATATTCAAACCTAGTCTTATAAATACTGCTCCCGCTTTCTCATTCCTATAATATATTTCCCTAGTTCCAAAAACAATGCCAACCCCTGCGTGTTGGTCGTAATGAAAGAAAAAAAAATAATGGCACTTGCCTTTGTTCTTCCTGATGATAATATTAGAAGTTATAATCGAATTTTTAAAATTGACTGCCACGGCTTATGATAATTTATTATCGACTACGATGTTATCTACGAGTTGAAATACAGAAAAATCATCACAGTTATAAAAATAATTTAAAAATTATAATATTTTACACCTTGTTATACAAAGCTTGAGGAAGAATTTAATGTACTAAAACTAGGAAAATGATGTAAATTTTTAATTGCTAAAAATCGTCAAAATAAGGGCATAAATCGTCATGTCGTCAAAATAATATTTTTGGAGCTCAAATACGTCAAAATGACGATAAATCGTCAAATCTGGCATCTATGCTCACACATTTTAAACATTTGTTTGGCTTCAGCCCGATTATAGATACATACATGATTGGTCATTACAAGCCTTCAGTCAGGATTATTGACCTATTTTCTCACACTACATATGTTGTGTGTGTTAATTTTTTACATAAGTGGCGAGACCTACAGTTTAATGTCGACTCCTAACGACAGATTTTTGAGAAACTTTTCATGACATATTATTTACTCTCAGAGTTCTTGCCAGAAATCTGCTGAGAAGAAATCGCCGAAGAGATCTTTTTGTATTTTGTTTGATGTCTGGGCTGGGACTCGAACCCTGGCTTTACGTCTAATAAGCCAACACACCACCTACGACCACTCTGGCTTTACGTCTAATAAGCCAACATACTACCTACGGACTACCTACCACGGGTGACCACCCGATTATCCAGAGATTTTTTAGCCAGCCTTTGAGAATATTTACAGATTTGACGATTTCAACACTTTCAATTTGTTTATTCGATCAATTTAATTTAATGGCGGTAAATAAATTTTAAATCAAATTACTAATTTTTATTCACACACACAACGTATACGTCTTAACATTAAATAAACAACAATCATACGCTCAAGTGCACGCCATAATGAAAATTTTGAATAAATTAATGCGTTTCTAACATCTTAACATCTAACATCATTTTATTGACTATTTCTGTTTAGTAGTATCTATTATTGTAGTTTGCTTATGTAGTTGTTGTTTTTTTTTAATTTTACCCTCTCATTTAAATTTAAAAGGCATAACAACTAAAGGAATAGCTGTTATTAATGCATAGAAAATTGCAAATACATTTTGATTTCTTTTTTATTTTTTCTAATTACACTTTGAAAGGTCTCTTTAATTAATTTCTCTCCTTACATCGAACGAAAATATTTATTTTTGCTGGTGTTTTGATGAACTATGTTGCAGAATAATTAGTGTTTTTTTTTTTTTTTTTTTTTATTTAGAAATATTTTATTTACAAGTTTCAGTTTAATATACAGTTGCGTCAGCGTCTTACGACATTGTTGAGGCGAGTTGGCATTCATTTAAGCTCTTTTTTTTTTTTTTTTTTTTTTAAATTTAAAAATATTAAAAATATTTGTTGATAATATATAAACTATGTAATTAAAGTGTTTGATACATATACATTTATAAATTCAAAATGAAAAATTATCCTAGAAGCATTTCTAAATTGTTTAATAAAAATTTCTTTAAATTTGTCTTAAAAGCTGATATGGTATTTAAATTTTTTTATATATTGAGGTAAATTATTATATTCAGACAACCGATATATTCAATTCTTTGCTTTGTCGTTTCAAGTCTACATCTTGTTGTCCTTAAATTTGAACTGTTTCTCGTATTCCGGGTCGTTTGATTTTTTGAAAATGATATCGTGTTATGACCAATGTTATTAATAGATTTGAAAACAAAAGTTAGTAGTCTTAGCTTATAGGTTCCATTTATAGGCAAGATATTTCTACTAACTTCTTTATACAATGTAATTGTATGGTAAGATATTGGCAGGTTATATATGGTTTTCAGGGCTTTGTTTGGTAATCTTTGAAGAGACTGTAGTTCTGTACTATTTTTGCAGCCATAAATCATTATTAAATAGTTCAAATGGCTATGGATCAATGCCTGATAGAGCATCAATTTTGTGATTTCACTGAATTTGTATTTGAATTTATATAGCACTCCTATTACTGGATATATTTTTGACTTAATGCTATCAATACGGAGATTCCACCTCAGGTTGTTTGCAGTATAATTCCTAAATATTTTATATATTCACACTCAAAAACTTCTTCTCCGTGTGCAACGATGCTAAATGTTTCAGCATTAATACTTGAAAATGGTTTAAAATCGGATGATTTTAGTTTTTGACGTATTAATAACTAACTTATTTATCCTTGCGTACTCAAATATTATGTCTGCATCTTTTTGCATGTATGCTTTTAACGTTGTCTCATGTTTATAAGGGTAAAAAAATAGAAATATCATCGCATAGAGGTACATTTTTCCATTAAGCTCCAGGTTTACAATGTCATTTATATAAACAATAAATAGCAGTGGACCTAAAACGCTGCCATTGTGGAACACCATGTTGAATATCACCAATAAAACTTCGACTGTTATTTAATTCAACATATTGTTTGCGATTAGTCAAATAACTTCTTAATAACCTTAGAGCTGCATTTCTAATTCCATAATATTCAAGCTTTTTAAACAGGATCTCATGATCTACTATGTCAAATGCTTTTGAGAAGTCGTAGAAAATTCCAGCAACACCATTATAACCTTTATCTAGCCCGTGCATATGTAATTGACAACATTAACTACAGCATTATCAGTACCACTACCTTTCCTGAACCCGTTATTGACAGTCGTACAACAGTTGTTTTTCAAAATAGTCTGAAAGTTGTTGATGTAATATTGTTTCGAAAAAAATTTTGTCAATTACAGGTACAACTCTATAGGTCTATACAATCTCCACTCTTTTAGAATTTACAATTTTTGGTATTGGGCAGCGATTTTATGTTATTTTCAATACATCGGGATACTGCCGAGGTTAAAATTATCCGATTGAAAAATGTTTAACAAAAAGGCGAATATTTCCAAACTACATTTAGCAAATATTTTAGGCAATAAACCATCATGTCCAGAGAGCTTTCGTAGGGCTTCAGCCCGATTATAGATACATACATGATTGGTCATTACAACCCTTCAGTCAGGATTATTGACCTATTTTCTCACACTACATATGTTGTGTGTGTTAATTTTATACATAAGTGGCGAGACCTACAGTTTAAAGTCGACTCCTAACGACAGATTTTTTGAGAAACTTTTCATGACATATTATTTACTCTCAGAGTTCTTGCCAGAAATCTGCTGAGAAGAAATCGCCGAAGAGATACTTTTTGTATTTTGTTTTGATGTCTGGGCTGGGACTCGAACCCTGGCTTTACGTCTAATAAGCCAACACACCACCTACGGACCACTCTGGCTTTACGTCTAATAAGCCAACATACTACCTACGGACTACCTACCACGGTGACCACCCGATTATCCAGAGATTTTTTAGCCAGCCTTTTGAGAATATTTACAGATTTGACGATTTCAACACTTTCAATTTGTTTATTCGATCAATTTAATTTAATGCCGGTAAATAAGTTTTAAATCAAATTACTAATTTTTATTCACACACACAACGTATACGTCTTAACATTAATAAACAACAATCATACGCTCAAGTGCACGCCATAATGAAATTTTGAATAAATTAATGCGTTTCTAACATCTTAACATCTAACATCATTTTATTGACTATTTCTGTTTAGTAGTATCTATTATTGTAGTTTGCTTATGTATTTGTTGTTTTTTTTTAATTTTACCCTCTCATTTAAATTAAAAGGCATAACAACTAAAGGAATAGCTGTTATTAATGCATGAAAATTGCAAATACATTTTGATTTCTTTTTTATTTTTTCTAATTACACTTTGAAAGGTCTCTTTAAAATTTCTCTCCTTACATCGAACGAAAATATTTATTTTTGCTGGTGTTTTGATGAACTAATGTTGCAGAATAATTAGTGTTTTTTTTTTTTTTTTTTTTTTTATTAGAAATATTTTATTTACAAGTTTTCAGTTTAATATACAGTTGCGTCAGCGTCTTACGACATTGTTGAGGCGAGTTGGCATTCATTAAGCTCTTTTTTTTTTTTTTTTTTTTTTTAAATTTAAAAATATTAAAATATTTGTTGATAATATATAAACTATGTAATTAAAGTGTTTGATACATATACATTTATAAATTCAAAATGAAAAATTATCCTAGAAGCATTTCTAAATTGTTTAATAAAAATTTCTTTAAATTTGTCTTAAAAGCTGATATGGTATTTAAATTTTTTTATATATTGAGGTAAATTATTATATTCAGAACAACCGATATATTCAATTCTTTGCTTTGTCGTTTCAAGTCTACATCTTGTTGTCCTTAAATTTGAACTGTTTCTCGTATTCCGGGTCGTTTGATTTTTTGAAATGATATCGTGTTATGACCAATGTTATTAATAGATTTGAAAACAAAAGTTAGTAGTCTTAGCTTATAGGTTCCATTTATAGGCAAGATATTTCTACTAACTTCTTTATACAATGTAATTGTATGGTAAGATATTGGCAGGTTATATATGGTTTTCAGGGCTTGTTTTGTAATCTTTGAAGAGACTGTAGTTCTGTACTATTTTTGCAGCCATAAATCATTATTAAATAGTTCAAATGGCTATGGATCAATGCCTGATAGAGCATCAATTTTGTGATTTCACTGAATTTGTATTTGAATTTATATAGCACTCCTATTACTGGATATATTTTTGACTTAATGCTATCAATACGGAGATTCCACCTCAGGTTGTTTTGCAGTATAATTCCTAAATATTTTATATATTCACACTCAAAAACTTCTTCTCCGTGTGCAACGATGCTAAATGTTTCAGCATTAATACTTGAAAATGGTTTAAATCGGATGATTTTAGTTTTTGACGTATTAATAACTAACTTATTTATCCTTGCGTACTCAAATATTATGTCTGCATCTTTTTGCATGTATGCTTTTAACGTTGTCTCATGTTTATAAGGGTAAAAATAGAAATATCATCGGCATAGAGGTACATTTTTCCATTAAGCTCCAGGTTTACAATGTCATTTATAAACAATAAATAGCAGTGGACCTAAAACGCTGCCTTGTGGAACACCATGTTGAATATCACCAATAAAACTTCGACTGTTATTTAATTCAACATATTGTTTGCGATTAGTCAAATAACTTCTTATAACCTTAGAGCTGCATTTCTAATTCCATAATATTCAAGCTTTTTTAAACAGGATCTCATGATCTACTATGTCAAATGCTTTTGAGAAGTCGTAGAAAATTCCAGCAACACCATTATAACCTTTATCTAGCCCGTGGCATATGTAATTGACAACATTAACTACAGGCATTATCAGTACCACCTACCTTTCCTGAACCCCGTATTGACAGTCGTACAACAGGTTGTTTTCAAAATAGTCTGAAAGTTGGTTGATGTAATATTTTTTCGAAAATTTTGTCAATTACAGGTAACAACGCTATAGGTCTATACATCTCCACTCTTTTAGCATTTACAATTTTTTGGTATTGGCACGATTTTTGTTATTTTCAATACATCGGGATACTGCGAGGTTAAAATTATCCTATTGAAAATGTTTAACAAAAAAGGCGATATTTCCAAACTACATTTAGCAAATATTTTAGGCAATAAACCATCATGTCCAGGAGCTTTATTCGTAGCGAGATTTGTTGTAACCCAATATATTTCCTCTAACGTTGAATTAGTGAAACTAAATATGTTGTAGCAATGTCGTAATGTTCTAAGTCCATTAAAAGAATCATTAGCGGAGTACTGAATTTGTTCCTTCATTAAATTTGGTATTTCTAAAAAGTATTTATTAAGAAGTTCACATTTAGTTTTATCATCTGCTATCAGTTCTTCATTTGAGTTGTTTAGATTTACTTGTGTTTTTAAGTTCCTTCCTAGACTTTCATTTAATAACCTCCAACTTTTTTGGGGTCTTGTTGATAACTGTCAATCTGGTCTTGATAATAATTATTCATAGATTCGCGATAAATGGTTTTAATAATATTTCTTAATTATTATATTTAGTTTTAGTTGCTAAGTACTTATTTAGTTAAAATTATATATAATAGCCTCTAGGTAGATAAGAATAAATAAATTACCGTATGAGCCTACATAGTCGTAATTGTTAATTAAGATATGTATCAATAATTCGTAATAAAATAAAGATCACACAATGATACTGATATAAGTTGTTCCGTTGCTCAGAATAGATTATATTTTTTCCCTGATGATCATTAGGTTGTTACAGTTAATATACCACATATTTTTATATTTCTTAATTTATTATATTTAAGTTTTTAGTTCTAAGAATTATGTTAAATTAATATTATAATAAGCCTACTAGTAGGTAGATAATAATAAAGTAAATTACGGATGAGCCTACATAGTAGGTAATTGTTAATTAGGATATAATAATAATAATTGTAATAATAATAAGATAATGATAATGATAATTAAGTTAGAATAAGATTAATATTTTTTCCCTATGATCATTGTTTGTTACAGTTACTTTCTTCTTTAGATTTTTTAATTTCAATCGAAAGTAAGAACACAATATAAATAATACCAACAGCATATTTCAAAGTCATTAAAGTCATTCCAACTGATGACTTTCAAATGATCTTACATTTATGTTGTTGGTATTCTTTGACATTCAATAGTTATTTTTAAATTTGGTTTTTTTTGAATTCTTTCTTTTATGTTGTAAATTACTGTTAAATTCTGCTACTGCAAACAAATGATCATGGTTAAAGGGTAAATAGAATTAAGATTTAGATTACTAAGAAAGAAGGCTTCAACAAGAACTGACCATAGTTCGGTGAATAATTAATTTCAAAAAAAGTAATTTGTAAAAATGAAAAAGAGAGTATAAAAATATAATAAAAACATAATTGTGAAATGTAATAAAATAATTGGCGCCCAACGTGAAATGAGTTGATGTTCCTGCAGTTTGGAGAAGAAATTGGAAAAAACAATTTGAGGATTGCCGACAACAAGTTCTTCAATCAAAGGCTATAGAAAAAACCTGTTACGTGTAAATACTATTGTTTTTTATATCTTATGTTCTTATTATCTATTGTTTAAATAATTTAATATCATTTTTTACTAGTTATAAGTATCTATTTAACATTTTGCATTTTAATTTGATAATTTGAACATTGTCATTTATAAAAAAATTGTGAGGAAATTTATGAGTTCTGTAAAGGAAACTCTTGAGGAATTAGAGGAAACTTTAAAGTTATTTGGAAATCTTAGCATTAGAAATACATATTCTGAACAGGGAATTATGGACGAGACAACTTTTCAGACAATTTTGAATACAGCCGTTAAGCAGGCGACAGAGCAGGCTAGAAGGGAATTTCAGGGTATAATAGATGAACTTAATGACAAAATTACGGCACTTCAACCTACTGCGACGGTAGAGGAATATAAGGATATCGAAATCGTGGATGGTGTTTCGTGCGATGAATCTCTCGATATCGTCAAATCCATACCTGAGTTTGCTGGTGATCCATCCAGATATGTTTCCTGGCGACAAGCAGCTGTTACAGCTCATAAGTTGTACGTAAAGTATGTGGGTAGCTCTAAATATTATCAGGCGGTCGCCATAATTCGCAATAAAATAGTAGGCAACGCCGACAGTGTTTTGAGTGCTTACAATACAGTTTTGAATTTTAATGCTATACTCTCGAGATTAGACTTCGCATATTCGGATAAAAAATCCATATTTGCATTGGAGCAAGAATTATCTACACTAAGACAGGGTAACAAATCAATTACGCATTTTTACAACGACGTAGAAGAGAAATTGACCTCAATTATAAACAAGGTAATAATGTCTAATGACGGAAATACCCCTTTGATTCAATCACTTAATCGAAAATATCGAATGGATGCTTTACGAGTATTCGTATCGGGACTTAGAAAACCGCTTTGCGATACATTGTTTTCCTGTCAACCTAATGATTTGCCCACTGCATTGGCACTGGCACAAGAATTAGAGGCAAATCAAAGTAGATGCCAATTCGCTACAATTTATAATAGTGGATTAAACAGAGCTCAACATAATCAATTGGGGCAAACTCATCAACGATTTACAGCTTTAAATACTTCAACTCCCGTTAATCAACCATCTGAACATTATTTTAGAAAATTCACAGATAATTCAACTTTCAATAAAATGCAGCAACCAATAAATCCTAGACAACAGTTTTTTTCCCAGTCTCGCCCACATTCCTCAATAAATGTTCAACCACCAGATACGCAGAACTACGGATTTCAACCTCGTTCACTTGCTCTTGATACAGACGTTAGTATGCGTACTGTCAGATCTAACAATACTCGCAGAGGTAATTTTAATTCAGGCAGACAGAATTTCCAGAAAATGCAATCAATAAACAATATCAGTCATAAGGTGCAACAGCCATTAGAATGGGATGAAGATCCTAGCACTAACACAAAATATGTTCAAAAAGATGATCAAACTTACCAATGTACCCCTTTTGAAGATGAAATTAATTTTTTAGGGGAACCTCAGTTCTTCCCTACATCGAGCGATCAATAGGGGAAGAAAATATAAAGCTCTTGGTTGATACAGGATCAACCAAAAGTTACATAACATATTTGCCAAATTTGAAATGTGTAAAAAAACTCTCCAAGTCCTTTTTTGTAAAATCAATCCATGGTGTTAGTATGATTGATCACGCAACACTTGTAAATTTGTTTGGCAGAACCGAAACTTTTTATTTACTGCAAAAAATACCAGTATTCCATGGTATTCTCGGATTTGACTTTTTGAAAAAAATCAATGGTGTAATAGATACAGGAAGTGATAAGTTAATTTTCGAAGGAGGAACTGAACAACTGAAGTACTTAAATTTGGATTCACTCAATAATTTGTCATTTGTAAACATTCCAAAAGATATTGAAGAAGAATTTTATACAATGATAAGTAGAAATTCAGCAGTCTTTGCAAATCCAAATACGGCTCTACCCTATAATACCAACATTTCCGCAACAATTAGAACAAAAGACGAGGAGCCAGTCTATTCAAGATACCAAACATACCCATTATCTATGATTGACTTTGTAAATGAGGAAGTGGAAAAACTTTTAAAAGATGGTGTAATTAGACCCTCACGTTCCCCTTATAACAGCCCAGTTTGGGTGGTCGATAAGAAAGGTGTTGACGAATATGGTAAACCAAATAAACGTCTTGTTATAGATTTTACAAAACTCAATTCGAAAACCATTTGTGACAAATATCCTATTCCAGATCCTTCAATTATTTTGTCCAATCTTGGTAGATCAAAATTTTTTTCAACCTTAGATCTAAAAAGCGGCTTTCACCAAATAAGATTAATTGAGCGTGATAGAGAAAAGACGGCCTTCAGCGTTAATAATGGCAAATACGAATTTTGCCGTCTTCCATTCGGATTAAAAAATGCTCCTAGTATCTTTCAGCGGGCTATTGACGACATCTTACGCGACGAAATAGGAAAAACATGCCATGTATACATAGATGATATTATTATATTTTCCGACTCAGAGCGGAAACATATTTATGATATCAACAGAATTTTAAACAAGCTGTTTGAGGCAAATATGCGGGTCTCTTTGGAAAAATCTAAATTTTTCAAAACTTCCGTGGAATATTTAGGATTTATCGTGTCTACCGAAGGTATAAAAACATGCCCAAGTAAAATTGAAACAATAATTAATTATGAAAAGCCTTCTACACTTAGAGGCCTCAGATCCTTTTTGGGTCTTGCCGGATATTATCGAAGATTTGTAAGAGATTACGCGTCCATAGCAAAACCTTTGACTAAATACTTGCGCGGTGAAAATGGTCACGTCGGCACTCGACAATCTAAATCAATAAAGATCGAAATGGATGATGAAGCTTTAGCTGCTTTTGAGAAATTAAAGAGATTATTAGCTTCTGAGGATATTCTACTCCTATACCCCGATTTCGAAAAGCCATTTGACCTCACAACGGATGCATCTTCTCACGCAATTGGTGCAGTCCTTTCTCAAAATGGGCGTCCTATAACAATGATTTCACGAACTTTGTCCCCCGCAGAAGAGAATTACGCAACTAATGAGCGGGAACTTTTAGCAATTGTTTGGGCGTTAAAAACCTTAAGGCATTATCTTTACGGGGTAAAGAATTTAAACATAATCACCGATCATCAACCGTTGACTTTTTCTATTTCTGACAGAAATCCCAATTCAAAAATTAAGCGCTGGAAAGCGTTTATAGAAGAATATTCGCCAACATACTTCTATAAACCCGGTAAGGAAAATATCGTTGCAGACGCATTGTCCAGACAATTTTTGAATTTGGCTACAGATGCAACATCCTCTACATCAATGCAAGCCTGCGCTAGTGAAATTTCTTCTTCAGAAGTCATTATAAGTGTCGTAAACCCAATTAATTGTTTTAGGAATCAAATTATCCTCACTCCAGCTAACTATGCGAAAAAGGAAACGAAAACTATCTTTAAAAATCATATTCGTCATAACATTGCATACAAGACTACTAAAGATATAATCAAATTAATTCACACTGCTGTAAATCCATGTGTTGTTAATGCAATTTATTGTGACTTGCATATCCTAGGGCAAATTCAACATTTTCTGGTAAGCAACTATCCTTCAGTAAAATTTCGTCATACCGAAAAATTAGTAACAGATGTTTTGAGCGTAAATGACCAACTGGAAATACTTCACAACGAGCATAACAGAGCACATCGTTCTTTGAAAGAAAATATTCAACAAATTATACTTGATTACTATTTTCCTGATATAAGAAAAAATTTGAAGCATATAATATCTTCATGTAAAACATGTCAAGAGGCGAAATATTCTAGGCACCCCCGTAAACATTTAATATCTGAAACCCCGATACCAACTACCATAGGAGAAATCTTGCATGTGGATATTTACAACACCCAGAAAAAATTTTTTTTAACTTGCCTAGACAAATTTTCAAAGTTTGCTGTTGTTAAGCCCATAAATTCGAGAGCTATTGTTGATGTTAAACCAGCACTTCTGGAAGCATTAAATTTTTTGGAAACACTAAAACCGTTGTGTGCGATAATGAAAAATCACTCACTTCGGAAACGATAAAAACACTCATAAAGAACAACTTTGGAGCAGATATTTACACGATTCCACCACTTCACAGTAAATCTAATGGCCAAATTGAGCGATTTCATAGCACGTTAACAGAAATTGCAAGGTGCCTCAAATTGGACAACAGCTCGTCAGATCCACTAGACCTTGTATTACTTGCTACTTCAAAATACAACAGGACTATTCACTCTACCACCGGAATGAGACCAGTAGATGTTATTGGAGATATTCCTGAAATCCTGAGGAAAAAAATATGTTCCAGGATAATGACAAAACAGAAACTTGACTTAGACTACCATAACAAGGACAGGGTTGATAACAGATACAGTACTGGTGATAAGGTTTATATTAAGGTAAACAAACGCTTAGGCAACAAATTCAGCAAAGCTTATGTTGAAAAAATAGTCCAGGAAGATTTAGGAACCACAGTGAAAATTGATGGCAGAGTAGTTCATAAGGACAACATCAAGTTTCTTGTTACAACCCAATAATATTTTTTTTATTTATTCTTAGTTACTTTAATATTTGACACTTTTCGTTTAATTTCCTCAAGAACTCTTAAAAGTTAAGTTTAATTTTGTATTTGAAATAATATATTTATCGAAAGAATCATTTATTTACTTTACTTAGGCTAAGAAGTACTAAAGAATTGTAAATCCGGAAAAAGGATTTTTTTTTTCTCTCTTTTCACTCTTATTGTTTTATTTATAAAAACCATACAGACGTGGACGTCTGAATCTTAAAGGTGGGAGTAGTTAATATACCACATATTTTATATTTCTTAATTTATTATATTTAAGTTTTTAGTTCTAAGAATTATGTTAAAATTAATATTATAATAAGCCTACATAGTAGGTAGATAATAATAAAGTAAATTACGGATGAGCCTACATAGTAGGTAATTGTTAATTAGGATATAATAATAATAATTGTAATAATAATAAAGATAATGATAATGATAATTAAGTTTAAGAATAAGATTAATATTTTTTCCCTATGATCATTTGTTTGTTACAGTTACTTTTCTTCTTTCGATTTTTTAATTTCAATCGAAAGTAAGAACACAATATAAATAATACCAACAGCATATTTCAAAGTCATTAAAGTCATTCCAACTGATGACTTTCAAATGATCTTACATTTATGTTGTTGGTATTCTTTGACATTCAATAGTTATTTTTAAATTTGGTTTTTTTTGAATTCTTTCTTTTATGTTGTAAATTACTGTTAAATTCTGCTACTGCAAACAAATGATCATGGTTAAAGGGTAAATAGAATTAAGATTTAGATTATTAAGAAAGAAGGCTTCAACAAGAACTGACCATAGTTCGGTGAATAATTAATTTCAAAAAAAGTAATTTGTAAAAATGAAAAAGAGAGTATAAAAATAGTAAATAAGGGTAGCTTTAAATTTAAGCTAATAAAGGTTGCAAGTTTATAAGGCTTTCTTAAATAATTGTCAAGTTTTTCGCATGGACCGCCGTTTTAGGTTAAAATTTTGGTACTCCGAATCACTAAAGCTAATTGAAATCGTCTTTTTCAAATGTGAACCAGTTACATACACAAATGTTTGGTTTTTACCACCCTTCAGTCAGGATTACGATCAGGTTCAAGTTAAGTGTAAAATATGTACATGAGTGGCGGCCCTACAGTTAAAAATCGATTCCGAACGACCGATTTCTTGAGATACTATTCATGGCAATTTTATTTTACAGTGTTTTAATTTTTCAGAAATCTGCTGAAAGGAAGACACCTACGAAATATTTTTTCATACATTGTTTTGGCGGAAATGTGTGACATGGGGTTCGAATCAGCAATGAATCGTGTTTCCGCTACTCATAAACACTCATGCAGTTTTGAATATGAATGAATCAGCAGAATTGAAAATCAACTACTCGTACTCGCTACAACATCGTTTATTAGTATAAGTAGCAATGAGTATGAGTGCATTAGAAATACGTTTCATTCATACGCCTACTCATTCTGATTCATAAATTAAGAAAAATACTTATAATACTTATAAGTAATTCGAGTGGCTCGAATCATTCAACAATATTTACAGCCTTTGTTGTTGTTGCATATACAAACAAAGAAGAAAGGAAAGTCAAATACAACAAGCAAAGCATACACACAATATTCTTGTGAGTATGTAGTGTTCGTACGCAAATCATATTTATTTTGCGCTTCGTGTATATGTTAATTAGAGACGAGTCCAAGTCAATAACATCATGCGTATTGTTAAGTATTAATACGACGAGTACTTCTAACTTTGAGTATGAGTAGAATGAGTATGATATCAAAATAAGTATGAATGCGTATAAGTATCTGAAATTATAAGTATGACTCGAACCTACTCATCGTTTTGAATTCTTATTGCTGATCTCTGGTTCGAACCGTGGGCTCACGTCTAATAGGCCAACACACTTTCTACTAGACTACCCAAAAGTTCTCTTTAAATAAATCACAATGACCGTTCATTAGCATTCATTCGTCAGTGGAATATTTAGCTCTTTATTGTTTACTAATGTAAATATTCTTAAAATTAGTTTACAACATGTATCGACAGTTAATTGATATTGTTTGTTATTAAAACATAATCCAACTTTAATAACTTGTTATTATTTCATATAAGCTTCAGGAGAACTTAATCTGAAGGCTTCATAAACAAATGATAAAATATTTAAACCATTTTAAAAACATTTGTTATTTTCCGTTGGAAAACAAAATGGATAAAGTCGATAAAATAAAATTGTTTATTTTAATTTAATTAATTTGTGAATGTACAGTGTACGCTGCTCTCACATCATGTTAACGAGCGTGTAACTTTTTAAACCTTTCCGGCAATGAAATTTTTTGTGTGTGATAATTTTTAAAAAACACAAAAATGCATTTTTTATGTCCACACAAAGTTGTTGTCCTTAGCAAAAGGACATACACATATGTGTACATTGGGCTTTCACTTAGTCAAAATAAAAACATTTTAATTTAATAATAAAAAAACAAACTTTTTATTTCATTCAAAAAACAAATAAATATTACGCAAAAAATAAAAAATTGTAATATTAAAAACATATTGCAGAAGTTCACCTGGCAATCTTCCAAGGAACGGTATCATCTGCTCATCTATTAAGCTAGGTGGCGAAATTTCTGGGAATGGCAAGGTATCGAGATCTGATAGCATCAAAGATGAGTTGAACCTTCCAGAGGTAATTTGAATGTGCTTCTACTGAAGGTTTTGCAGTGTCAACAGTTTCTTTGTAAAGAAACAAAGGATTTCGTGACATCTTTGCAGAAACAATGTTTTTGCCGAACTTCTGCTCCCAGTACATCCTTAAAAGGGAAAGTTTACCGCAACCAAAATATAAATGGGCACCATATAATTATTTAATTTCGGATGTATTTGTCTTCAATTCAGTTCCAAATGCTTTCATGTGGTACATATTGTGCTGTTGCTGAAAATGCTCATCAGTAAAATATCGTTCAAAATACATACTTTATTGCCAGAAGGGTTTTTACTGGTTGTTGACAATTGCCATGCAGGGGCCTAATAAAAAATGTGAAAGTCCCCTTTTTCCATAATAATGGTCTATTTCTTGGTTCTATGAAATTAGTCTCGATGATATTTGTATCGACAACGGCTGCGTCTGTGTTCTGCCCTCATTTTCATTGTTAGAGTGCGGATATGGAATACTCAATTCATCATCGAATTCAATTGATTTACTATCGCCTACAACTTCCGATAAATCACTAATTCATTTGAATACTTCATCCAAATCTTTTTCATTTTCCAAATTATATTTTTTTTGCTGTAATGACGATAAATTAATGACGAGATTAAATTATTTTATACTTTTGATGATGATCATGGCCAGGCTGTTCTTCAGCGAAATATTGATTTGTTTGTAACTTGGTGTAGGACTAATTTAATGGACTTAACTTGAGAAAATGTAAATGCATGGTTTTCTCTCGCGGGGGTGTAATTTCGTTCACTTATGTGATTAATTCTTGCCCTTTGGAAACTGTGACTACATTTCTTGATTTGGGAGTATTATTGGATATGAAATTGTATTTTATTGATTATATTAGAATGACGATTGGCAAGGCTCGGGCTGTTCTTAGTTTTGTCAAAAGATGGGCTAGGGAATTAATTGATCCTTATATAACGAGACTACTGTACATTTCACTTGTTAGACCTATTTTGGAGTATGCGTCTGTTATTTGGAATCCATAATATCGTTGTCATAGTGATTCAATTGAGTCTGTGCAGAAGCAGTTTTTATTATTCTGTTTACGTGGCTTAGGATGGGATTATGCCAATGGGCTTCCGTCATATGAGGATAGATTAGCTTTGATAAAATTTCCAACTTTGGAACGTAGAATGGCTGTTTTAGGGGTATGTTTTGTTTTTAATCTGGTTAAAGGTAATATCGATTCTGAGTTTTTGCTTTGTAACCTGAATTTCAGCATTCCAGCAAGATTTTCACGGCCCTATCGCCCTCTTTCTTTAGATTTCTATAGAACGAACTATGGATGTAATTATCCTTGTCGTAGATTATGTAATGATTTTAACTTTTACCATAATTTTATTGATTTTAATTGTAGTGTTTGTAATATTAAACGTAGCTTATATGCTGCCATTAATTTATAAATTATTATATAAAAATGTATTTTCGTTCTTGTCTTAGGCAGTTCAGGTTTATTGTTACTTTATTCAGCTTGTGATTAAGTTCTGTAGCTGTTTTATGTTCTCGTTGCCATAACTTTTCCCTTACCCGCTACAGTCCGGACTGTAGTGTGTACGTGTCCCTACGTAATGGGGACGTGGCCTCCGCGGTCGGGTGAGGGTGGGTTAGTGTGAGGCCAGGGACGTTCGATAGAAAAATTGTTTTTAGTAAAAACACAACCTACACATATGTGTAGGCACATATTATGCTTACAAAAACTAAACAATTCTTGACGCATTTTAAAATGTTTGCATATTATTTAAATATTTAATGCCTCTATTACAAAATAGTAACAAAATTTTTAAATATTTGTTTTTATTTTATTGATTGATAGTTTTTTTTTTTTTTTATGATCCCCTTTTATTACACTCTCAATCACAAATACAAAAATAAACCGCGAAAAAACTTTTAACAGAACAAAATAGAGATAACCACTAATATGAGGACATTTAATTCAATAAGAAAAACCTAAATAATAATTTACAAATTTCTCTCTAAAATACCCTAAATTTTCCTACATATTTGTGTAGGCAGGGACGGAAAGGGTTAAAAGTTTGACAGAAAAAAACTCTTGATATGTATAGTTTTGAATGTTACAGTAATATTGCATAACATACATACATAATTAGTCTTTACGACACTTCAATTATGAACACGACCTAGCTTCTCGCACCACTTATGTGTGTGTTAATTTTATTGCCCCTGTAGCTTAAAGTCGACTCTGAACGATAAGTTTTCGAATTATTTTTTATGGCTATTTTATTTACATTTAGAAATTTTGCCAGAAATCTGCTGAAAGGCAGTCGCAGAAGCAATATTTTTTCATATTTCGCTTTGTTGGAGATGTCTGAGTTGGGCTTTGAACCGTGACCAATAGAGATGCCAAACGAGATTAATTTTTAAAAATCTTGGGATTCGGGATTTTGTAAATTTGATGGTAAATAGTTCTAAGATAGCTATATGCGGCTTGTAAATATTCACCTCTACCACACCTCTATTAACTCGTTTTATAAGGCTTTTGCAGTCTTCGATGGCATCAAATAACTTTTTAGCAATGGTAGTAGGGTTTTCCTCATCTGAGATGCCATTATCGAAGTCAAGTGATATAGAACTTTTTTCAGAACCTTTTGTAGTGTCAAAATACATATGAATTCACAATTCCGGGCAGCGTTCCCAGAATGATGATTTTATCATATTTTTGATGACTTTTCAACTAAAATATGATTTGATGATTTTTTTTCTTAAATTATGATTTTTAATTTAAAAAATTATGATTTTTTTTATTTCAAGTGAGTTTAGTACTCACTACTACTTAGTGTTCTACTTAGTTCTACTACTTAGTGAAGTTTACCGTAGTGATTTTTAAAATGTTTGTTGCAAATATTATTATTTTCTTTTCCCAAAACATTGGCCAATTTCTGGTGGTCCCTCAAACGTGAAATTGACACATATTATGAGGAACAATCAAGATCCATCAAAAATTCTAAAATTTTTTGAGCTAAAAGTTCAGTTGATGAGATGATATATGTAAAAAATATCACCCGACTGTTAGACTCTTTAAATAATAGCTACGGTAATTTTTGTCCGATTTAATCAAATGATGACTCAATCTCTTCACAAGAGAACAATAATAATGTCATCATATATCCTATATGTTTTTTATTAAAGTTTGCTACTATGAAAGGACGAACTTGAAAAATATGAAAGAAATTCGAATTTTCCAAGTTTACCTCATCACAAATCATAGCATATTATGTCGAATAATAGATGTATGTATACCGTTTCAAAGGTCCATCTCTCTCCTCTCCAATAAGATTTAAATTTTGGTCAGAAATGTTTGAGTAATCCAGAAATTTATGTGTAAAGTCAAAAAAAAAACCTATTTTTGTCAAATAAAAAAAATTTGGAAGGTTTAAGAAATATAAAAAAGGTAATTTTGAGATCTACTCAACTAACTGACTAACATGGAGTATGTATTTAGTCGGGTGTATTTTCACTGTCGCACCGTATAATTTAAATATTATGTTAATATACTTTAATTATAATTTTTAAATAAAATTATAAATTAAAAAATTATGATTTTTTTCCATAAAATATGATTTTCTTTTCTGCATATGATGATTTTTTTCTCAAAGCTTCTGGCAACGCTGTTCTCGGGACAAGTTTTTAAAAATCCCATATTTTGGGATTTTATGAATCCCGAAAATACCGGGATTTCGGGATTCGGGATTTCCAAATATATATATTTCCGTCTAATAAATCTACTCACTACACTGATAGTACGAGTAAAATATTTACCTCAATATGTACAGATTTTTCTTGATAAATTTAAAGATAATAAAACAACTTTACAGAAAATATAACTTTTGAGGTATAGTTAATTATATTTTCTAAAATATGCAGTTTTGAATGTTGATTTATCAAAAAATTCTTGGTGTACGAATTAATAGTGGTTAGGGCTCGTATAACAACATAAATTTTCTGTATTATTTTTTCAGGCTATGAAACACTCTGTACTATAACTACTTAATTGAAAACAGTTTTTTTTATTTTAAATTTTTACTAGAAAGTTTCTCTAAAATAAACTAAGAGTTCCCAAAGAGAAAACTTAGTTTTTATTTAATTGGCAAACTGCACATATATATTCTTTGTTGCCGCTGGTAAGTTTACTTTGAAAATACATGCAGAGATCATTGTCACTACATTGAAATCGAAAATGAAATTTTATAGCAAATGGAAACTAAAATGAAGTTACTTGTCTGTCTGTTTAAATATGCGCATATGAAACTATCAATTGGCAAATGAAAATGCATAACAGTTGTACAACATAGTTTATCTTCACATGGAAAATGAAATATTTTATATATGTTGGAATGTAAACATACATTAAATATTCTTAAAAAAATAACAAATGTAATCATTTTATTTTATTTTAGTTTTTTTTTAAGCCAAGGGTAAAATAAAATGCCTTTCCAGTAAGACGCAAGTAACGATCAGACTAACAAGTTCGTAGTAATGTTTAAATTCTAATTTTATGTTTAGACAGATGTGCATAATGTTTGTTTAGTATATACAAACCCGGTTATAACGAAAACTTTTTGAAAATAATTTATTACGATGAAATGTAACTGAGATGGTACAAGAGAAGAAGGTTGCATTGTAACAATAATTTGTTTAAGCACTCTTATATAATAATGGCATTGAAAAGCCTTGAATGTAATACATTCAACAAATAAATTTTTGTTTGCTCTATGAAATGTTCCATTGAAAAATCTAACTCAAATATAGAGTGAGTATCGCCGTGGTAGGTAGTGTGCTGGCTTATTAGACGTAAAGCCAGGGTTCGAGTCCCAGTCTAGACATCAAAATAAAAAATACAAAAAAAGTATTTTTTCGGCGATTTCTTCTCAGCAGATTTCTGGCAAAAACTCTGAGCGTAAATAAAATTGCCATTAAAAAGTTTCTTAAAAATCTGTCGTTCGGAGAAGACTTTAAACTGTAAGCCCCGCCACTTATGTATAAAATGAACACACCCAACATAAGTAGTGTGAAAAACTAGGTTGTAATGACCAATTATGTATGTGTATTCGAACTCAAATATTTGAGAAAAATTTCAACAAATTTATTTATGTATCTTTAAAGCTGGCAAAGTTATTTTGACATTCTAAAAAAGAATTCATTTGTTCGTAATCATTTTAAACTGGAAGTATTTAAAAAAAAAGAACTCTCTTTAAGAAAACAACAATTGAAGCATGAAAATCATATGATACCTACGCTTTATCGAATATCCTGTCATGCGCATAACTGAAATATTCAAGGTCCTTTCTACCGGCACGTGACCACATTTGTTTAGAATGAATAAATTTAAATCACAACATAAAAGTAAGTGCATTTACAGTTAAACTTCTACAGTTGCATCATTGATAATAATTAAAAGAGCAGCAGAAAAAATTGCTTTTTCTCAATAAAATAAAACTATCATGAAACCAAAAGAAAACCTTGAACTAAATATTAACAATTCTAGCAAAAGATAAACCTTTTGAACAGATAAAAGGTGAATAAATAAAAAATATTTTTCTTTAGCTTACATTCATTTACTTGAATGGGAAGTAAAAGTTATCGGAAAACAATATTAGTAATGTTTACGTTTAAAGGAAAAACAAAAGAGTTTAGTAAGCTGAATTCTATTACATCCCTCGTGATTATAAAAATAATTTTGCAATAAAGTTACAGTTGGCAACTAAACGTCAACTATAATAGTCCGCCAGTTGGCAGCAAAGGATTTTGGGGCATGCTGTTCGATAGATTGCTCCCGTTATTCGATTGGATGTAAATATTTTGTATAATAAATCTGTGACCTAATTCTGGCAGTCGTGATCGAAATGGCTTTCGATGGAATAGAAATTTCGAAAGTGGTCTTTTTCTAATTCTGTTTTTTTCCGTGTTGTGAAAACTCAAATAAATGTTTTCCAACACAGAACACTTTTATAAATAAAAACATGTTTTTGTAAAGTGGTAAGCAAGTCAAAAAACGAAAAACAACGTTAGGTTAGGTTAGAGGATGTATACTTGTCGGTTAAGAATGGGAATCGGAGGAATTACACAGAAAGAAACAGACACAAAACAAAAGAGGGTGAGAGCGCGACTACACTTATGAAGCCCTAGCACCTCTCAACCAGCCCAAGCTGCTAATGAATCTGTGGAGAGCCTTGATTTCGGCTCTCGACACAGAACTCAAAGCAGGCCCTGCCAAGGGTCCTCAACCTCAACCTACCAAGGGCTGGACAGTTACAGAGGAGGTGTTCGACAGTCTCCAACTCCTCCTCATCGCAACATACCTTGCAATAGTCCGGCTAGGATCTGTTCAAAATACCGGTCAGCGACCTAATCTCGTAGTGAACCGTGATAAGACCGACAATTAATCTTAAACTGGCCTTAACCAAGCCCAACAGCCAATCTGTTCTCTTATTGCCCACAGCAGGCCATAGACGTCTAGAAACAGAACAACCCGACCCGTTCCCCCAACGTATCTGCTCTTTCTCCCTGACCCATCCATCGAAGAGGCCATAGAGGTGGCAGACTGATGTCTGTCCAGGCCAGACATCAAAAATAAAGAAATACAAAAAGTATTTTTTCGGCGATTTCTTCTCTTTCTCTTCTTGTTTCTTAAAAATTTGTCGTTCGGAATCGACTTTAAACTTTAGGTCCCGCCACTTCCGGATAAAATTAACACACACAACATAAGTGGTGTGAGAAACTGCGGGCTTCTTGGGGACGATTGCTGTAGACTGTCTAATGGTGAAGTATCGCACTGGCCATTTTATAGTCACCAGCAGCAACTCGTTTCCTTACCGTTCGCATCTTCCCTCTCTCTTTCCACCTTTCCTAAAAACCTGCACAATGCAATGCATGAGTAGTAGTCCCCTGAGTGCTGGTTTTATAAAAAAACAAACATAGTGAAGGCGTCCGCCGTCTCATTGCCCTGTATTCCGCTATGACCTGGACAATATTCCCTTCTTATGGTTCAAATTCTGTTCTATCTTTTGAATTCGAGTTCCACTCCATATTGATTGTAGTATGACGAACGTAAGTTAGCTATTTGACAACAATTATTTTCGAAATACCACCAACTGTAAAAAATAAAATTAAAAATAAAATTAAATAACAATAATAATTAATTAAATTCCAATACTTTCAAGAAGTCATTTTGCAATTGTTTGCATTGTAATGTTTTTACTTTTGTTTTCCCTTTTTTTTATCAGATTGGCTTTGATGGTTTTAAATTTTATTATGCTGACATTATGGTGATAACCTATGGCTTAGCACCCTTGTAAAACATTGTAATTGATGGCCTGGCAATAGTTTTCATTAATCTTTTTTTGCTATTCAATAGCTCTTTTTTTTCGTAATGCAAACCACAGCTTTTTACTATTCCAGGTAATATTTTATTTGTATGGTTTTTGTAATATTCGTTGTTGGTATACGTATACCGTATATGGTCTGCGATTCAGGGTGTTTGTACAGTAGTCTGTAATGTATAAATACAACAATATAACAAATTTTATTTTATTATTGATATGTTTTCCTTTTAAATAAACACTCCCCAGCTAGCATTCGGAAGATTGTTTTTATAAAACTCACATTGAGTCTTTTTAGAGTACTTTTAGTAATCAAAAACTTATTAACCAGTTACACGAATAAAAAAGGACTCAAAAATGATTCGTGTCAATGAGTAAAATTACAACAAAAAATTGTATTGCATTCGGAAATTAATCATCCAGAGATTTAAAATGTTACTAGTATTTCTGTTATTTATTATAATATTCGACTTATGTCTACTGACGATTGAAAAACGCTTAATCAGATCATGCAGGGGTTTGAAAAGTGATTCTAATTACGTATTTTATGATCATATTTTGCGCAAGTAAATTATTAAAAACTGCTTTTCTGTATAAATTTTCTTTTATGTAAAAGATTGCTATGACGTAAAGTACAATTTTTCTTTGTTTTTTAACGAAAAACAATATTTCTATAAATAAATTTTGATGTAAATACACCACGAATGTAAAGTTAATATTCTTTCTCTTTTTCATACTTAACGTTTATACAGGCGAGATTTTTGAATTCGCTGAAATGTAAACGTAGGACTCAGTAAACCTAATAAAAACAATTGAAGAGAGAGAGATAAAATAGAATTATAAGTACGAATAATAAATGACTCATACTTTAATCATAAATGACATAAAAACGAGGTCAAATTATTACGAACATAACTCATAAATTACAATAGAAGGACACATAAAAGGCTCGTATGTGATTAAGCGATGACTGAAAGACGACTCGAAAAATAATCATAAACGAAGGTAAATAAGATTAATAAATGATCAGAAAGTGATTCGAAAATTATTATAAAGCTATAAAGAAAAAGAATCGAGAATTACTCGAAAGTAATATAGAAAGTTACTCAGAAGTGACTTTTTTTCTCCTGACGAAAGAGTCTTTTATGATCAGAAAATGAGCGCATATTCGAGCTTTTTAATCGTGCAGAAGAATCAAAAACGACTCGAATTTGATTAACCCTTCGTGACACACACTTTTAGCTTTTCACATTAGTACCACACTGGGCCTGACCAGACCCCATATAAATGTTAGTGTATTTGCATAAGTTAACATTATGTTTTTATGTAGATAATTTTAAAAACGGTTTAAATTGCATAAAATTAGAACTTAAAATTCAGGTGGTTCATTAATTTCATTTCTTATTTTAATTTTATAAAGTTTTTAATTCATAAAGAAATATAATCAGAGTACATTGAGTCAAAATTTGTCATGTTGTCAATCTAAATAATTGAAACACATATATTCTACTTTAGAATGTTGCTGACATATAGCATTTGAACATTTTGAACAGAAGAATCGAGTCTTTCAGCGAATTTTTTCACTTCCGGTTGCGAATTCTATACAAGATTTCTTTACCTCTAGGGTATAAGCACCTCTTTTGGCAGTTATTATTTTGTTTATATGAAATGAAAACAGAAATTCACAGAGGAGATGTAGTAGAACCAAAATGGAATAAATTCATTTATATTATTCAACTTACTTTTATGGGCTTTCTAAGAACAGATTCTATAGCCGAAAGAGTACTAAATTGACCAATAACATAAGTGTTACTCATTCGGTTTTCGATATTTGGGAAAACTAAATAATTAGACAACGTGTTCAAAAAATTGCGTATATATTGTGTAAATTTAGTTTTCCCCCGGTATGGAAACAATTGCTCGTCAGTGGTTATACTCTCATGCGGACTATAATTCTTCGCAAGATTTTCGTTGCGAAAATTCCATATATCTCGAATAGGCGCAGCTTTGTCCTCGAGTAATCGAAATGGCCGTCTTCTTCCGTCGTCAAACCGAATGTATCTGGTCAGGGACATAAATCGATGAAGAGACATTGCGGACCTGAATATGGGTAAATTGTCAGTAAGCCACAAAACCCGTGGATTTTGAATGTTATTATGTGAAATTCCCATTGCTAAAAGAATGCCGATGAAAGCGTATAATTCATCTACTTTTAGATCCTTCCAAACTCTTGGTTTTTTATTTACATTTGCAGTATTCCATTTATTGACTGCGTCTCTTCCATACCGATTTGTCTGTAATACAATGATGTCCGTAATATTTGGTTTAAAAATTTTTTTTGAAAACTTCAAGTGGAGTAGAGGTTTGTTCTTTAGATTCAGCTCGAAAACGCACCACATTATGTTGACGAGTACGGACACCACTGGTCGGCTGGTTTTTATTCCATATGGTATCATATTTTCCAATGAAATAATTATTATTCTCTTCACCTATTTCAGAACCGCAGTCTTCCTCCCCTTCATCACTGTCGTTTTCTACATTTGGTTCAATTACCAAATTGTTTCCAATGTCCGATGCGTCATCTTCGTATAGCAAGTAATCTTCATCGTTTTTGTCCAAAAATTGATCATCTTCTTCATGCTGTCCGGCTTCCTCATTAGCTCTTTTACGCTCCTAGTCATTTGCCAAAGCCTCGGCAAATCTGGTGTACAAATCCGTATCGACGTTACTAGAACATCGCGTATTGAAAATAAATTCTAATTCATCATTAATTTTTTAAAAATTTCCTATTTTAACTCTTTTTTAGAAAAAAATTCTCATAAACACTTTGAAAGTTCGCGTCAAACTAAAACAAAACATTCAAAGACTGATTCGATTAAAAATTTATAACGTTTAAAAAGTGGGTCTGGCCAGACTCACTGTAGTGCTAATATGACATAGGTTTCAAAATATCCTTCTAACTCCTTTTTAAATCACTTTATTTGCTCCATTTTTTCACTACCAGAAAGCCAAGAAAATTTCAGAAGGGTACCTGAAAATTCAAATCTCTAGCCATATTGCAAACACGCTTAAAATGCAAAATAAATTGGAAAAGGTCTGACCAGACTCATGACTGTGACGAAGGGTTAAAAATATTCAAAATTGCTGGCTGGGTCTGTTTAAATTTAAATAATACTTCGAAATCTTATATAAATGACGCTGCTATTCAAAAATCAACACCAAACAGAGACGTTTTCTATATGAGTTGAACACATTTGAATCACATAGGGATTAGTATCGTTTTAAATTCCAAAATTTTGTATGTTCATGTCCCCATTCCACCACAAATAATTTCCTTTGTTGAATATGACTTTTCAATTAAAATTACGGTCAGTTAGCAACTAATCACGAGTTTATTCAGTGAATACATGTCGGTATCTGTGATCGTCCGTGGTGATTTGGTAAAACAGATTAATAAATGATAACTAATTTCTCAAATGCACTTCTGTTGGAAGACATTTTTATATATTCTCACTCTGTTTATTTAGTTCCAACAAAATTACTTATAATCTTATAATCACTTGTATTCACTTGTTATTTTTCTCTGTTCCACACATATTTATTCTGACGTCATTATAATCATCTAATCATCAACGAGATCATCGTCTTCACAATTATTTTTTTTTAATTTTTTTTTTATTAAAAGTACTTGTATTGTCCAAAATGCTCCAGGCGCAAATGTCCAACGGATTGAGATCAGGAGATTTTGGTGGCCATTGTACGGTGGAAATGAAGCGAGGAACCTTTTTTTTAAGCCATTCTTGGTTGACGCGTGCTGAGTGTGGTGGTGCTGAGTCCTGTTGGAATGTCCATGGCCTGCGGCTGAAATGTTTGTCTGCCCAGGGCTTCAATACTGTCTTTCAGACATTTAACCCATAATATTCGGCATTTATTTTGTCCCCACAGTCGATAAATACAAGCGGGGAGCGACTATCAGCCGTTACGGCGGCTCACACCAATACCGTCAGCGACGCTTGAGTAGTAGCGAAGTAACTCCTTGGCTCTTTCCAGTCTAACTTTTTTTTGTCCATCGGTGAGCTCTTGCACTTCTTGGAACTTCGGTGGCTTTAGTCCTTGCTCATTTTTCAATACGTGTTGCATCCGTTCTCGTGATATGTTCAGTTCACGCGAAATTTTTCTGCCACTGGGGCGTGGACACTGCCAATATCACGGTAACGAGCAATGATACGAGAAACATAAGATTTATTCTTTATATGTGAATATTCTTTATATGTGAATAAATCTGTGGCTGAAGGACTCTAACGATAGACATTTGTGGTTTTCCAGCCAAATATAAAACAATCACTCTATCACGTTCAAAGGAAATATCAATTCAACTGGTTTTATGAAAAAAAAAAAAAAAAAAAAAAAAAAAATATTTATTTAGCAATTTAAGATTGATGATTGGATAATCGTTATAAAAGCTTTAAATTAAAAATAATGGCAGGAATCTAAGTAAATGCTGTCATTTATTTCATAAATTTCTTTTTAGGTTTTTTAATGATTGTTTGGAAATGCATTGTACAGTCAAACTCGGTTATAACGAACTGGTGGGACCAGCAAAAAACTAGATCGTTATAGAAATAAACGGGGTGAAGTCATGAAGCAAAATATAAAATAGAAATAATTTTTATAATTTTTTAAAAACAAAAAGCATTTTTTATTAAAAACCAAAATATGTGTTCATTCTTCTACTAATCCCCATCTGATAAGATGGTGAGTTATAATTTATGATGCCATATAAATAAAAAGAAAGGACTATTGCCACACTTCGTTCGTTTTAAACCAGGTGTAAAAAAAGGTATGAAAATTTGATTGCTGGGGACCATTTAAAGTAGTTCCTTTTAACCGAGAATCGTTATAACCAAGTAGGTAATAAACGGAACTTGAAATATGTATGTATTAATCAAGGAAATCTGTATAACCGAGTTCGTTGTAAACGAGATGAATGTGTATTAATGTTTAGGTACATATATCGGTCCATCATTCAACGTTTATCTGTCGATATGGTTAACAACAAAAGTTGTTGGAGCGTTCACAACACTAATTAAAAAATTATTTTATTTTTTGTCGTTCTAAATATTTCTTCGAACTGTTAATTCATCTGGATTTTATCATTTTTAAAAATATACTTTCCGTCGCCTTCATTAATAAATTAAGTTGATTGCTTATTCGTTTGAAATTTTCATTTAGTTTCGTTAAATAAAATTCAGGATGAATTCGAGCATAAATATGGTTTTAGTTTAAAACCATTTGCTATTGTTTTGAAATGGGTTTAAATGTGAATTTAAATTGTAAATAAATAATTTATATTTTATTAATATTTTACTAACATGCAGTGTTCTATCGATTCTCTTTTTTAATGGATAAGTATAAAAATCACAGTCTCTGAACATCTTTTTCTGCACTTGACTTGATGTTCTTAATTTCTTTCCTTTAATTTGTTATCAACAGTTATCGTTGTACCATTCTACAGTCATTCAAATATTTGTTTAACTTTTTGTTTCAATTGAAAATTTTATATAAAAAAAAAAACTGAATTAGTGAATCAGGCTAAGGAAATTCAATAAATTAATCTGAAAATCGTTTAATCGAAACATACATACAACATTAGCCATAACAACACTTCATTCAGGATTACGATCGAGTTAATTTTATATATTATTGGGGGGAACTATTGTCCAAAAACGATTCCAGAGGATTGATTTTTGAGAAACATTTCATGGCAAGTTATATTTACTTTCAGAGTTTTTGCAGAAATCTGCTGAGAGCAAGTCACGGAGACATATTACCTTGGTTTTAAAAAGAGGCCTTACGTCTTAAAGCCAAGCCAAAACACTACCTCCTAGAAGCTCGTTATGGCAATTTTATTTACTCTCAGAGTTTTTGCCAGAAATCTGATGAGAGGAATTTGCCGAAGAAATATTTTCATATTTTCGTTTTCCTGTCTGACCTGGGATTTGAAATCGGGCCTTACGTCTAACAAACCAACACACTATATACTAGACTACGGCGACTTTTGAGCAATTATTAATAATAATTATATTTTTAATACTAACGTATACCAAATTATAGGAGTTTTTGTGACAATTTATACACAATGTGACCATTTGCTCTTTGCAAATAAATTTTTTACAAGAATCACATTTAGTGCAATGGTTATTTGAATTTCTTCCATGTTGACAAAAGAAACTCCTCTGTCGTCGTTTATTTGGTAAATTTCGGGACAATAGTGTATTTGTATTATTTTGCTTAGAACATTAAGGGGCACTTAAGAGATCATTTGGTTCTTGAATATTTTTGATAAGATTTCTTGCTGATGGTCCATGTTATGCGCTTACATGTGTAATTCGCAACTAGTTAGTCAAGCGCATAAACCACAGTTGTAGTGATGCATTATTTCAGGTTTTTTTTTCATCATCTCTTACATCGGCTGAATGATGAAAAGAATTTTAGACGAGAATGAATTTATTTATTTTTATTATTATTTTTTTTTAAGGCTTTTTTTCATATCCAGCATTTTTGATGACAAAAAAGTTTTATTTTTACGGACAGTGCCAACTAATGTAATATTCCGAGAAAGAAGTTCAATGGCAAGATTGTATGTAGTAAGAAAATTATAAGATGTAATTGTGCACCATTGTCTCACCTAAATTAAAAATACGGAAATATAACAAATATAACACGATGTAAAAAGTCTCTGTGTAGTTCTTGCTTTGCCTGTGTACACTTCCATATTCCAGGCATATTTAGTTGTGGAATCGCAAAGTGCCCAAATTTTTATGTCATATCTGGTGGGCTTTGATGGAATATATTGCCTAAAACTGCACCGACTTCGAAATGAAAGCAATTGTTCATCTGCAGTAACATGAGGATTGTAGAAAACTTTGAGCTGATTACTCTACTCATCCCAAACGTTTCTTATCTGTGCTAGTTCGTCACGAAGTCTTCTTTCTTCTCTATCTTCAAAGTTGTCAAACCGTAAACACTTTGATATTTGACTGAAAAAATTATTGATCGATGATTCTTAATGGTAAACTTGTAATGTCGCATGTTGGGTCATATTGATCCAAAAAATATTAAATGTGCGTAAATCGTATTTTGAGATGTGGAGGGTGAAGAAAAAATTTAAATTTTATTGTTTTCATTTAAATGCATAGTTTTTAATGCTTGTGATGGTTAAATTAAAGTTTCACAATCATATCTTATAATTAAATTAAAGGGAAACATTAAAGGGAAAAATTTTGGGTTTGAAAATCATACCCAAGGAGTGCAGAAGCGTCAAAATATTATGATTTGCTATTAAACTACCCATCACTTCTTTTATATTTTGGACCTTATGTTATATTTACTTGTTAGCTCTGTTACCAGGATACGAATATAATTTTGGAAGGGAAGTACAAAAAAAAATTTATAAAATTGTCATTAAGTGGTATTATTTATAATATAGTAGAGAAAAATAATAGAAGATTAACTGCCAGAAAAATTTCCATAACAAAAGAACATAAAAACAACAAAAGTCCAAGAAGAGTAAGGAAAAAGGAGCAGGAAATCATTTAATGATTTCCTAAGCCGATTAATTCTAACGCATTACACTTATTCCGTTTATACATGAGTGTTAGTACATCATGTGTAAAAACGTTTATTAACAAAAACAAACTAAAAACCATAAATATACGGTAAATACGATAGTTTGGTTTTATGTGTTTGCCTTAATGAGATTTTTAGTGTGTGTTTTATGGGGGCCTTTAATCAATACAAGAATTATAATGAATATTTATAAATGTACCAGAAAATTAATGTGTACGTATATTTATTTATTAAAGAAGAAAATAATTTTAATTATAATTTTTTCTTATGCTGTAATGATGTCTAAAGCATCATTCGTAATGATGCCTAAAACCCATAAATATCAAATCATTGAAAAAATGTTCTAATTAATGATTCGTTAATCCATCAAACAACATGTATTTTTTGTCGTATTGATTTAATTATTAATTAAACTCATTTATCAAATTGAAAATTATTGTCAGCATTACAGTGACAATAAATAAACTTAGATTTTTGTTTTTAATAGAGAACTTGACAAACATACTGATTATATTCATAGAAATAGTGAAATATAAGAAGTCACCATAGGTAACTGGTGAATGTTTAGCCATTAACTTTTTGGCAACACTGGTTTAAATAGCTCACGCACGTTTCGTATTTTATTTCACTGTCAAACATCATCAGTTTGGCTATAATTTAACCATGAATCGTCTTACAAACGAATAACGCTTGCAAGTCATTGAATTTTATTATCAAAATGGGCTCTTGGAAAGTTGGCCGAAGATCCATTTCCTTATCGAAAAATTGTGTTCGGCGACGAAGTGCATTTTGGCTCAATGGATACGTAAATAACCGGATTTTGGAGAGAAGTTCACCCAGAAGCATTGCAAAATCTATCAATGCATCCAGAAAAATTCACAATTTGGTGCATTTAATGGGCTATTGGCAACATTGGACCGTACTTCTTCAAAGATGCTGCGAATCGTAACGTAGCTGTGAATGATGAGCGCTACCGTGATTTGAAATCTAACTTTTTTTTTGCCAAAAATGCAAGACCATGACTTACATAATATGTGGTTTCAACAAGATGGTGCCACATGCCACACAGCACGCGTAACAATGGACTTATTGAGAGGCGAGTTCGGTGAACATTTTATTTCACGTTCGGGACCAGTCAATTGGCTGCCTAGATCGTGCGATTTAACGCTTTTAGACTGTTTTTGTGTGGAGTTATGTTAAAGTGCATGTCTATACAGACAATCCCGCTTCAATTGACCCATTGGAAGACAACATTGAAGCATTTATTCATGAGATACCGGACGAAATATTGGAAAGAGTATGGCAAAATTGCACTAAGCGGATGGACCATTTGAGGCGCAGTCGTGGTCAATATTTGCACGAAATAATCTTCAACCATTAAATTATATGGACTGTACTATCGATTCAAATAAAGATTTCATGCATTTTACAACTCTTAAAAAATCACTCATTAGTATTTTGGCTTATTAGAAGCAAAACCTGGGTTCGTAACCCAGGTCAGACATCAAAACGAAATATGGAAAAAAAATATTTCTACGGCGACTTTCTCTCAGCAGAATTGTGGGAAGAACTCCAAGACTAAATAAAACTGTCCTGAACATGAGTTCTCAAAAATCTGTAGTTTGGAGGTGCCGCCACACAGGTATAAAATAACGCACACAACATGAGTGGTGTGAGAAGCTAGCCCTTAATCCTCGCTGAAGGGTTGTAATGGCCAATAATATATTTTTTCGCGTCAATTGAAAGCAAAGGATATTTACTATTAAAATTTATTTGTGATTAAAAAAGAGAAGCGATAATTAATCGTTTAATATAATGATAGATTAGAAAGTTTATTTGCAAAAAGTTTTTACACGTATAAGTTAAAAGCTAAAAATAGAAAATAAATTATAAAAAGGCTCGGAAACTGATCACAGATGAACAAATGGGAGGCAATCAAAGTATCTCACGAACTTGGGGACATCTTAGAAAAGACATTAGGAACCACATAGAAGAAGGCCAGAATTTTCTGTCCCCAATAGTTGACGCTATTACAATCCCTAATGCTTAGAAAACACAACATCTATTGGCAATAGACTCGGCTATTAATAAATACATCTCAGGCTGAGTCTTAAATTTGCACCCACCCGTGAATGCAAAGTATTCAGTGCAAAAATAAAGCCCAAAGATATGGCGTAAAAACAACGCCTGTAATTTTAAATGTATTGTGAAAATAATTCTACATGATGTAAGATTAGTGATATTTAAGATGTGCTTGACAGTATTAGTACTTAACAAAGGATATAGATCTTCTCAAATAGGTTGTAGGTTCTGTGTGAGGACCCTGCAACCCGGTATGCCAACAGAACAACGACTTCCAAATTGTGAAGGAATGGTTATTCCACTGTACGCCAAAACCATTCGACTAGCTGCCACAATCATTAGACTCAATAGACCCAAATAGGCATCTTTATAAAAAAGTGGGAAAAAGTATAATTTCGAGCAAGGAGGTCCTAAAGCCAGTATTGCATTTGACGGCATAATCTTTGGCAAACTATTAATCGAAAGAAATCGATGCATAAATTAAACTGATGTTATTTATTTCACCAAGGCACCCATATTGTTTTATGATATTAAGGTAAATTTCTCTTAACCAAACATACAGGGTGGCTGATATGTTTTGCAACCAATTTCAGGTTGTAATCATTTGTACACTGCTCGTCTGACAGTTGACACTTTTATTCCAGTGGCAATTATTTTATCATTTACAAGCTTACAAAAGCATTTTGATCTATTGCATTCAGAAAAAAAGTTAATCGTGATGGAATTCAATCGTGATAGTGAAATTGCTTTATATTTGGCTGGAAACCATAGGTGGCCATCGTTAGAAAAAAAAATGTGAAAAAATCTTTTGTTTCTCGTACCATTGGTCGTTACCGTGATACTGACAGTGTTACATTGCGTCCAAAAAGTGGACGAAAAAAAAAACGCTACAACACCAGAAATGATCCGAAAAGTGAAGGCCAGATTTGATTGAAATACACGCCGCAGTGGTAGAAAAGTTGTTCGTGAGTTTGCACGAAAGTGGCCAGTTACCGAATTTGGTTGTCTCCGATGAGAAGCCATTCCAAATTGAACAGTTTGTGAACAAACAAAATGATCGGATTTACTTGCCAAAGAGGTCAGCTGAAAATTTACACCTGCGATTGGCCACCAGAACTAAAGCGCCGCCGATGGTAATGGTGTGGGCCGCATAACGGCCGATGGTCGCTTCCCGCTCGTATTCATCGACAGTGGGGTCAAAATAAATGCCGAATATTATCGGGAAAATATAGTATTGAAGCACTGGGCAGACAAATATTTCCGTCACAGACCATGAACATTCCAATAGGACTCAGCACCACCGCACTCAGCACGCGTCAACCAAGAATGGCTTAAAAAGGAGGTTCCTCGCTTCATTTCTACCGCACAATGGCCACCAAAATCTCCGGGTCTCAATCCGTTGGACTATTGCGCGTTGCACATTTTGGAGAGTAAGGCTCTCACTAATAAATACCAAAGTGTCGATCATCTTAAGACGGCGTTTCGCCGGGAATGGGCCAAAATACCGCAGAGCCACTTTCGTGCAGCCTGTGATGGCAAAAGTGGCCAATTTGAACAAATCTAAACTGATACTAAAATTTGATGTTATTTCCATCTAATTCTAACTGAGATGCTCTTAGATGTGTAGGTTAGTCAATATCTACTGTACTACAATCCAAAGGACCCACTGAACTTTAGCATTGCCTTAATTTCAATGCTTCTAATATAATCTGAATACAGCCTTGCCTCCCTGATAGTTATGCTCATTAGTCTTGTATCCTGTTTTTTATTTAAAAAACAGAGTTTGTATGGAATATTTTTACACCCAAGGGTGTACCACACAGAGACTATGTAAGAATTATCCATAGTTGTGGCCAATTAGCAGCTTCTGTGTCAGGCCAAAAAAAATTTTTTGTTGGCACAGCAAGTAACATAAATTAGCATTAAAAACATTATTCGTTTTTGTGGTTTGCATGAATTCATGAACATTGTTTACTTCCTACGAATGCAATAAAAAAAAAAAAGAAATATGCAACCACAGGACAAAAATGTATATCGAAGTAACAAAAATGACAAAAAAGAATAGAAGAAAACAAAAAAATTAGAAAGAGTATGATAATGGATATTCGCTAAGGGACGGTTTGAAATATAATTGACCTCGACTATATGGCATTTAAATGAATCGTAACAAATGTGAGCAAAGAAAGTATTAAAAAAGTTAAAAGGAAATAAAACCAAAACGAAAGCCAACAACGTATTTTTCTGTTAAGCTTACTTTTTTTTATGAATAAACATTGTTAAAGACGAATTTATAAAGTAAGAATGTGCATGACAAAAGTTCCAATGGTAAATTATTTAGAAAAGAAAAAATTTTAGCCGATTCGACTAACCGCTCTACTATTTTCTCTTTCTTTTTCTATGCTTGATAAAAATAAAACCAAATTTTAAAAATTAGTTGGACATAGTTTTAAAGATGTTTACATTGTGAATTAAAAAAATTTGTTGTGTCAAAATAATACTTCTTGTGGATTTAAATACTACACTGATTGACAGCTATAACCTTTGCTGAACTGGGCCATTTCATATGCATTAAACCAAGATATGTCCTCATTTATATAAGCAGATTTGGCAAAAAATTCATAATTTCTACGTAGATGACTTAACTTACATATAAAATTAGTCCTTACAACCCTTAAGCCAGGATTACGACCTAGTTTCTCACACCACTTATATTGTTAATTTTATACTTGAGTGGCAGGGCCTATATAATAGAGCGACTCACCAAAAAAGTGCTCGATGTACCCTCCTAAAAATGAACCTTGGACTTTTTTCAAATATTTCGGCTCCAGCTTCGACCTCTCGTGAGCTGGACCATTTTGAAAAAGAGTCTATTTTTGAATATTTTGTTAATTTGAGGATCTGTTTCCTTACCAACATATACAATATCTATATCATAAGAAAGGTAAGAAAGGCGCGTCCAACAGTTTATACAATTCGTCCAAGGACGATCATCCATGTCCTTTTTTTAACATATTCTGTAAAAAAATGGTTTTTGAATTTTTTGTTCGGGGATGTTTGTAATAAAAATGCCAAATTAACATATTTTAATCTTTAGTCGATTTAATTAAATACGGGTCTCAGTTTTTTTGAAATTCGCGCAAGTTCGCGAATTTAGTGTATGACTTAGACTGTGTTCACCCTTTTAGAAAATTATAGCTTTCGCTTCGTATATCCAGTTACTGTTTCGCTGTTAATTTTTCTTTCCTTTTACGTTCACGTTTTTCTTGAATTTCTTTTCAATTAATAAAATTGAAAAATAATATCTTGAATGCATTAGTTTCTCTTAAGCTGCGCAGACGACAAAAAGGAAAATGTAAACGAAAAGATTTCGTATAACTTTGAAAATATTTCACCATTTTCTTTTTCTTGATTTCAATTT
The DNA here is from genome assembly GCA_014635995.1 of Sarcophaga peregrina. Lineage (NCBI taxonomy): Eukaryota > Metazoa > Arthropoda > Insecta > Diptera > Sarcophagidae > Sarcophaga > Sarcophaga peregrina. The sequence goes on from CM025789.1 coordinate 65,073,087, forward strand.
TCTACAGAACTAAAGCCTCTCATCACTTTAATACGCTTTACCTCTTTTCTGATACTTCTGCGCTCGTTGATGGGTAAAGATTTCCTTTTAGATTTCGATTGTTGTTAAGATTTTTAAAGGAAATTTTAAGTTTCTGTTTTTCTGTTCTGTTCTTTTAGGAATACTTACGCTGAAGTGAAGTAAACAACCAACCAAAAAGTATGTCAAAAGAAATTAAAAAATAATTTTTTTATTGCCTTGATTTGGTTTTATTTTCCGTGTTTAAGGCTTTTATTGTAATTATAGCTTAACGAACGTTTTTAAAGATTCAATAAGCAGTGGAAGAAGGATATCTAAATTTAGTGGCTCCGTATACAATTCTATCAATTTAATTTACGGAACAAAAGAATTAAATTTAGGTATTAAAGATGATGCTTTATGTCTAGATAGTTAAATCGAGAGTCTCGTTATCTAGATAATCTGCTCGGAGGAAAATGTAGTTAACTGCTAAGAAATAGTTTAGTATAGTCGCCGTAGTCTAGTAGGTAGTATGTTGGCTTATTAGACGAAAAGCCCGGGTTCGTATCCCAGGTCAGACATCAAAACGAAATATCAAAAAAATATATTTCTTCGGCTACTGCCTTTCAGCAGATTTCTGGCAAAAGCTCTGAGAGTAAATAAAATTGCCATGAAGAGCTCCTCAAAAAATCTGTCGTTCATAATCCATTTTAAACTGTAGGTCCCGCCACTCGTGTATAAAATTGACTCACACAATATAAGAGTGGTGTGAGAACGACAGTTGCTTTAAAGATCTTTTTCGTTGTAATTTTGTTTACACTCAAAGTCTTTGCTAGAAATCTAGTGAGTGGAAATCGCCATAGAAATATTTTTTCATATTCAATCCTATCTGAGGTGTCTAACCAGGGGTATGAATGTGATTAACAACCGAAACTACAACGACTTTACATACTAATTGAAATACAAAATGAAAGAGGAAAACAAGAAAAAATTTGATTTTATTTACATAAAAATTATTTCCAAATTAGTGGCCACTTTTCAATGATTTATCATAGTAGATCCCTCCGAACGGCAAATGTTTTGAAGAACTTTTTCGTTGTAATTTTGTTTATACTCAAAGGTTTTGTTAGAAATCTAGTGAGAGGAAGTCGCAATAGAAATATTTGTTCATATTCAATCCTATTTGAAGTCGCCGTGGTCTAGTGGGTAGTGTGTTGTTCGTATCCCAGGTCAGACATCAAAACGAAAAATTTTTCTTCGGCGACTTCCTCTCAGCACATTTCTGGCAAAGACTCTGAGAGTAAAAATTGCCGTGAAAAGCTTCTCAAAAATCTGTCGTTCCGAGTCGACTTTAAACTGTAGGTCCCGCCACTCATGTATAAAATTAACGCACACAACATAAGTGGTGTGAGAAGCTAGGTCGTAATCCTGACTGAAAGGTTATAATGGCCAATTATGTATGTATGTATTCAATCCTATTTGAGATTTCTGACCGGAGGTGTGAGCAGTGGTATGAACCGTGGTATGAACTTGTCTAATAACTCAAATTACGACGATTTTATGTCCTAATTAAAATGCAGAATTAAAGGGGAAAACCACAAAACATTTGATTTTATTTACATAAAAATGATGTCCAAATTAGCAAAGTGACCACTTTAAGTGATTTATTAATACACAGCCTTTGTGAATGCAAAATGTTTTCGTATTGAGACGCATTTTAAGTCCTTTCCCTCTCCAGTGTTGATGTCATAATTTGAAATAGTTTGTTTTTGATGTATTACAATAATAATGAGCAAATAGATATTTTCGGGATTTCTGCTGTGATTCGATTCCCTTAACCCATTAACGCCTGACCCCAGAATCCGTGGTCCGATTTCGGTGAAATTTGGCACAAATAGTATTTGGAGTATTTCTATTGATATGAATATTTTTATTTTTATTAGGTATCGTGGAGGCCTCTGTAGGGTATGGGTATTTTTCTACCCACTCCGGCATAAGTGTGTTCTAAAATAAAATTTTTTTCTCTTTATTATATGACAGCTAGACGACATAGTTAAGCTATTTTAGTTAGAGTTTTATTGAAAATAACACGTTTGTGACAATAATAATATTGACAAGAATGATAAATTTGCCAAAATTTCTCCATTGAACTGCACTGAATAAAAAATTCATGCAATTTAGCCCATTTTCTCATAGTCTTTCTGTGGATGAACAGATGATTGCATATTGCATTAAGGGCAAGCCAATACGATTTGGCTTCAAATACTGGGTACTAGCTTCTATTCCAGGCTATTTTTATTCCTTTATCGCATATGCTGGCGCTGCTGTTAATAATAATATTGGTTTTATTTCCCGTCTTTAAGGTTTTTATTGTAATTATAGCTTAACGAACGTTTTTATAGATTCAATAAGCAGTGGAAGAAGGATATCTAAATTTAGTGGCTCCGTATACAATTCTATCAATTTAATTTACGGAACAAAAGAATTAAATTTAGGTATTAAAGATGATGCTTTATGTCTAGATAGTTAAATCGAGAGTCTCGTTATCTAGATAAACTGCTCGGAGGAAAATGTAGTTAATAGTAAATAGTTTAGTACAGTCGTCGTAGTCTAGTAGGTAGTATGTTGGCTTATTAGACGAAAAGCCCGGGTTCGTATCCCAGGTCAGACATCAAAACGAAATATCAAAAAAATATATTTCTTCGGCTACTGCCTTTCAGCAGATTTCTGGCAAAAGCTCTGAGAGTAAATAAAATTGCCATGAAGAGCTCCTCAAAAAATCTGTCGTTCATAATCCATTTTAAACTGTAGGTCCCGCCACTCGTGTATAAAATTGACTCACACAATATAAGAGTGGTGTGAGAACGACAGTTGCTTTAAAGATCTTTTTCGTCGTAATTTTGTTTACACTCAAAGTCTTTGCTAGAAATCTAGTGAGTGGAAATCGCCATAGAAATATTTTTTCATATTCAATCCTATCTGAGGTGTCTAACCAGGGGTATGAATGTGATTAACAACCGAAACTACAACGACTTTACATACTAATTGAAATACAAAATGAAAGAGGAAAACAAGAAAAAATTTGATTTTATTTACATAAAATTTATTTCCAAATTAGTGGCCACTTTTGGGTGATTTATCATAGTAGATCCCTCCGAACGGCAAATGCTTTGAAGAACTTTTTGTTGTAATTTTGTTTATACTCAAAGGTTTTGTTAGAAATCTAGTGAGAGGAAGTCGCAATAGAAATATTTGTTCATATTCAATCCTATTTGAAGTCGCCGTGGTCTAGTGGGTAGTGTGTTGTTCGTATCCCAGGTCAGACATCAAAACGAAAAATTTTTCTTCGGCGACTTCCTCTCAGCACATTTCTGGCAAAGACTCTGAGAGTAAAAATTGCCGTGAAAAGCTTCTCAAAAATCTGTCGTTCCGAGTCGACTTTAAACTGTAGGTCCCGCCACTCATGTATAAAATTAACGCACACAACATAAGTGGTGTGAGAAGCTAGGTCGTAATCCTGACTGAAAGGTTATAATGGCCAATTATGTATGTATGTATTCAATCCTATTTGAGATTTCTGACCGGAGGTGTGAGCAGTGGTATGAACCGTGGTATGAACTTGTCTAATAACTCAAATTACGACGATTTTATGTCCTAATTAAATGCAGAATTAAAGGGGAAAACCACAAAACATTTGATTTTATTTACATAAAAATGATGTCCAAATTAGCAAAGTGACCACTTTTAAGTGATTTATTAATACACAGCCTTTGTGAATGCAAAATGTTTTCGTATTGAGACGCATTTTAAGTCCTTTCCCTCTCCAGTGTTGATGTCATAATTTGAAATAGTTTGTTTTTGATGTATTACAATAATAATGAGCAAATAGATATTTTCGGGATTTCTGCTGTGATTCGATTCCCTTAACCCATTAACGCCTGACCCCAGAATCCGTGGTCCGATTTCGGAGAAATTTGGCACGAATAGTATTTGGAGTATTTCTATTGATATGAATATTTTTATTTTTATTAGGTATCGTGGAGGCCTCTGTAGGGTATGGGTATTTTTCTACCCACTCCGGCATAAGTGTGTTCTAAAATAAAATTTTTTTCTCTTTATTATATGACAGCTAGACGACATAGTTAAGCTATTTTAGTTAGAGTTTTATTGAAAATAACACGTTTGTGACAATAATAATATTGACAAGAATGATAAATTTGCCAAAATTTCTCCATTGAACTGCACTGAATAAAAAATTCATGCAATTTAGCCCATTTTCTCATAGTCTTTCTGTGGATGAACAGATGATTGCATATTGCATTAAGGGCAAGCCAATACGATTTGGCTTCAAATACTGGGTACTAGCTTCTATTCCAGGCTATTTTTATTCCTTTATCGCATATGCTGGCGCTGCTGTTAATAATAATATTGACTACGGCCTTTGCGAAAACGTGGTATTGCGACTATTAGAGAAAATTTCAGATCCAAGTCAATAAAATGTTACATGCGAAAAGCCATAATTTATTATAGACATAATCTCGAAAAGATTATTTTTCAACTGATACTGTTCAAGATAATCGAAGCAATCAGGCATTGTTGGATGATATTAAATCAATGATGCCCATTTCATAGTGCTTTTGCGCAAGCTGAAAACACACATATTCTTATTCTCTTTTGTTAGACGTCACTCAGCCAGCGACGAATGCATATGCGTGGCGGGTGTACGATTTTTTTGTAATATTTTTTGCTGAAAGCACTGTAAAAAATTTACTATGACTTTTGAAACATATTTCATGGTAAAAATTGCATTTGGTGATGCTCAAAGCATTTTATGTTATAAAATATTGAAAGAATGCAGAGAATATGCTTTTAGAAGGCACTATTGCTCTTATCATAGAGATATGTTTGATTTTAATGATGGGGAAAAAAAGATTTATTTTGTAAAAATAAAAAAATTATTTGGAAAAATTGAAAGAGTGGTTACTCGAAGAAGAAAAGGATAATGAAACCTCGGAAAATAAATTGGTAAAAATGGAGTTATCAAGCTTAATAAGCTTGGATATTGTTAGGCATGGTAGACCAATTTGAGCTTATCGAAAATCTCATTATCACGCAGTAGTGTTATTCGGCACACTTATCAATTGGGGGCAACTTTAGAAGCCGCCATTGTAGAAAAATTAAAAAACTGTACTTTAGGTTTTATAGGACAATTAAAAAAAATGAAGTTTCTGTCCACACTTTTCACTGCGTTATCCACCAGGCCGCCCTTGCATCGAAATTTTTGTCTGACCACCCCTCAATGAAGATTGCAGAAAGAATAATAAACAAAATACTTGGGGTATCACTCACTCACCCACAGAAAATTCGTGAATTTTTTAAAAAACAAAAATGCTGTTCACCACGATCTTAAATGTTTTCGGAAGTTCGGTGGTTAAGTCGTGGTGGTTGCCTAAATAGGTTATTTGATTTAAGACAAGAAGTGCTTGAATTTATGGAAACCGAAACCAAAGATATGTCTGAAATAGAGAATTTTAAAGATCAGGTTTTTATCTTAGATTTAGCATTTTTGGCAGATACAACAGCTATGTTAAATAAATTAAACTTGCAATTACAAGGTAAGGAAACAAATTTAAATCATTTGTCCACAATTCTGTTCAATTTTAAAATGAAATTATTTTTAATTTTATCCGAATTCAAGATTCAAAATTTATTATCATGTTATTCCTATTTACGCATATATTTTAAATCTTTCTGAAAGCCATGACTGTGATGTCTAATTTTTTGGGTGTAGAGCCGACGCGCAAAACAAAAAAAATATATGACCGTAAACATCGCATGATGGCTGTCGTTGAATAACCGTACATAATACATTCATATAATCAGCGAATGGGTAGAGTTGACTTATTCGATAATGGCGTATCGTATTCGAATACACGGAAAAATGTGGTATTGACGATTACTCAGCAATACTGTTGACGAAGCATTGAAATTTGACGCCTTGATGGAAAAGTTGCGCAGCAAATAACAAAATGCACTGACAAATTTGACCACATGGTTGATAAAATTAGAAAACACGGCGGGAAAACAGAGTATGGTTGTACAAAATGCGGTCTGAATGTACATTCAAGACATTGCCGAAACTCCCAAAAATATAGAAAAAAAAAAAGAAAAACAAATTATTTGAAATTAATTTTTAAAAATTTATAGTAAATGAATTCTTTTTCTCATACCATTGCCAAAGTGAGTATTTTTATACCCATGTCCTTTAATCGCACCTGTAGCTTAGGTAAGTAGACCAATTCAAGTAGAAGTTTTTCCATTGGGTAGAAGACAAATAATATTGCATGGCATCTTAAGGTTTTCCTGATAATATCATCCACCCATATTCCGCAAAAGTATTTTCAACAAAATTGAGATTTTGAAAAATTCGTGATCTTTGACCTTTATGCTGTCATCGAAAATATGTGAATATCACGCCTTACTAATTTTTTTAAATAGTTCTATGTGTTGTTTATTTGTTATAAAAAGCGTTTAGGCTCTTGATTTAGTTGGATCAACATAGAATTTTTAAAAAATTTCCTTTTTTGGATATTTTTCTACCCATTCGGCGTTAATGGGTTAATTGATATCCGACATTCAACTTCTTCCTGTAGTTCATGCGCCGTGAATTTTTGTTTAATACTGGCATGTTATTTCGCCTACACTTTCACACAGCAAAAATTAAGCAATTATGACTAAAAATCAAACGTTTCCTTTATTACAAAATTTAGTGTGTATAACGTAATTCAACTGATACAATAGCGTGAAAAGTAAATTAGGAAAAATACTACATGCTTCGCCACCCAACTTTTCACAGATTTGTTTTAGAAACCCCTTTAAAGGAATACAAACTAGTGTAATTGATGTATTAGGCATCAGCCAACAATGTTCAATAATGATTTTTATATTTTTCAAAATGGAACCAAAAACTAAAACTACTTATTACTCAATATAAAGCACTGCATCCTAATTGTGAAATAATAAAATCGATAGAACCCAAAGGTGTTCAGAATAAAATATCACAAGAATAATGAAAGTGACACACACGTTTTTAAATATTTATTGAAGTGAGATCTTTATTATAAAATTACCATTTTATAGACCAAAAACACACAACAGAAAAATGGTTTTTTTGTTAGGGAGTTTTTTTTAGAATTTATGAGTGTATGTGTTAGGCATATGTAAATACTATGAAATAGTCAAATACACACTTAATACCGTTACAGTATTCAACCACAAAATCTGTTCTTATTCACATCATATATTTTTCTACTTCGAGCTTTTTAAACAAAGCATGTGTCAAGATTGGAAATTTTATTTTGAATTCTAATCGAATGTTCATGCTTCATCATGTTCATTTGACTTCTCAATTAGTTTTCCTTATTCTATCTCTCCTTTTTTTGCTTATTTAATAAATTGTTGTTCACATTTTGTAGTTCCTTTTATTATTTCTTCCAAATACCTTTTTCAAACGATTGTGGAGTATTAGTTCTTGTGCGACTGTGCTAATAGGCTTGCACAAATACTTTATATACAAACAGGGTGGCTGATATATAATGCAACAAAGTAAAGCGCTATATTTTTAAAATTTTTTCTTTAATTTTATTGTTCAAAAGCAAAAAATGTTGGAAATAACATCAAATTTAGAATCAGTTATATTTGTTCGAATTGGCCACCTTTGGTAGTAATTATGGCCTTCAATCGGCCGACAAAGCCGTCACAGGCTGCACGAAAGTGGTTTTGTGGTATTTTGGCCCATTCCCGGCGAAGCGCCGTATTGAGATGATCGACACTTTTGTATTTTTTAGTGAGAACCTTACTCTCCAAAATACCCCAGACGCAAAAGTCTAATGGATTGAGATCTGGAGATTTTGGTGGCCATTGTGCAGTAGAAATGAAGCGAGGAACCTCCTTTTTAAACCATTCTTGGTTGACGCGTGCTGAGTGCGGTGGTGCTGAGTCCTGTTGGAATGTCCATGGTCTGCGGCCGAAATGTTTGTCTGCCCAGGGCTTCAATACTGCCTTTAAGACATTTTCCCGATAATATTCGGCATTTATTTTGACCCCACGGTCGATGAATACTAGTAAGGAGCGACCATCGGCCGTTACGCCGGCCCACACAAAATACCATCGGCGGCGCTTGAGTTCTGGTGGCCAATCGCAGTTGTAAATTTTCAGCTGACCTCTTTGGCAAGTAAACCCGATCATTTTGTTTGTTCACAAACTGCTCAATTCGGTAACTGGCCACTTTCGTGCAAGCGAAGTAACTTCTTGGCCATTTCCAGTCTAAGTTTTTTGTCCATCGGTGAGCTCTTGCACTTTTTGGAACTTCAATGGCATTAGTCCAAGTTCATTTTTCAACATGTGTTGCATTCGTTCTCGCGATATGTTCAGCTCACGAGCAATTTTTCTACCACTACGGTGTGGATTTCGATCAAATCTGGCCTTCACTTTTCGGATCATTCCTGGTGTTGTTACCGTTTATTTTTTCGTCCACTTTTTGGACGCGATGCAACACTGCCAGTATCACGGTAACGAGCAATGGTAAGAGAAACAAAAGATTTTTTCACATTTAAATGCTGTAAGGCTCTAACGATAGCCACCTGTGGTTTTCCAGCTAAATATAAAGCAATCACTTGCTTGAATTCCATCACGAATAACTTTTTTTTTGAATGCTGAATAGCTTTTGTAAGCTTGTAAATAATAAAATGAACTGTCACTGGAATAAATCTATCAGCTGTCAAGCGAGCGATTTACAAATGATTGTTATCAAGAAGTTGGTTACAATACATATCAGCCACCCAGTAATCTATAATCGATCTCGTTTCTTAAAATTATTGATCATTCTTCGATTGATTGGCGTATAGTTTGGGAATTTAAATAACAGTCTTAAATTTTGCAGAACGAAATGAATTTCGGGTCATTACAACCCTTCAGTCAGGATTACTAACTAGCTTTTCACACCAAATATAAAGCAATTACACTATCATGATTGAATTCCATCACGAATAACTTTTTTCTGAAAGCTTTTGTAAGCTTGTAAATAATAAAATAAACTGTCACTGGAATAAATGTTGGATAAAGGATCAAGGTTCAAGGTTCATGGCTGTATAACTTGCTTCCGTAGTATTTAAAAAAAAAAAAAATCTAGTGCAGCCGATGTATTTGTTTTCTTATGTATAATATTATAAGTTCATTATTATGATTCAAAGTCTAAAAAATTTATATTTTTCGGAAGAAAAATTATGGTAATCCTACTCTTCTTCTATTATATCATCTTAAAACTTATTCATATTTTTTTCAGTCGCCTAAAAAAAAGCTAATCCTTAAAGAGAATACTTTTCATTGTTCTGTTTCCTTTTATTATTTATTTGATTTTACTTTCCTTTTATTCTTACGGTTTATTTTTTTATTTTTTTCATTACTTTTGTAAGACACTGAAATGACTTTTTAAGTGGTTGCCAGTGACATATAGTGCTTAAGGCCATTTTCTTTTGTTTATATTTTGGATTATTCTTTTGTCATGCTTTTGTATTCGTTTCTTTTTTATTTTACAAGAAAAAATAAAAATTGACAGGTCAAAGACAGTTTTACGTTATAAATTTTTGAAGTTTAAACAAAATGTATTATTTAAAAAAGAATTATTTTAGGGAACTTTTATTGCAGAAGAGTAGGTGCTGCAATCCACACACCTTATAGTATGGACCGCCAAAATGTGACAAAATTTTTAGCCTTAAAATAGCATTGAGAGATTTAATGACCACTTAATTACTTTGAATTTATCTATGATTTGATAGCCATAGCTGCCAGATTTGACGATTTATCGTCATTTTGACGATTATGAGCTCCAAAAATATCATTTTGACGATAGGATGATTTCTGTTTTTATTTTGACGATTTTTAGCAATTAAAAATTTATATCAGTTAAATCAGTTAAAAGTCAGCATCAGTTAAAAGTCAGCATTACTTTAGCAAATTAAAAGCCTCCTCAAGCTTTGTATTTGCTTGGCAATTGTTACTTTTGCATAATTAAGTTAGTAAATATGAGGAGTAAAGTATTATATTTTAAAGTTATATTCGAATATTTGTGATGATTTTAATCCCTTACATACATACATACATAATTGGTCATTACAACCCTTCAGTTAATTTTATACATAAGTGGCGGAACCTACAGATTGAAATCGACTTCGAACAACAGGTTTTTGAGAAACTTTTTATGGCAATTTTATTTACTCTCAGAGTTTTTGCCAGAAATCTGCTGAGAGGAAATTGCCGTAAAAATACTTTTTGTATTTTATTTTGATGTCTGGCCTGGGACTTGAACTCTGGCTTTACGTCTAATAAGCCAACACACTACCTACTAGACCACGGCTACTTCAATGCCTTAAAAGCGAAAAAATTACAACTCCTAAATAAGATCACAGTTGAGCATTAATTATCATTTGCCGTTGCAGACAATTTTAAAAATTCGATTATAGCTTCTAATATTGCCATCGGCAGAACAAACGACTAACACTCAGGGGATGGCATTGTGTTTGAAACTAGGAGGAAAGATAGAGCAGTGTTTATGGACATTAGATTTGTATATTTTCATACTATAAGTAAGAGGAAATATCTATGCAGGAGGGGAATTCTACATACAGTCCGTCTACCAACCGAACTTTGCCTATAATGCAGTGTGCGATACACTGGGCAATCGACCACATGCGGATGTGCTGTTACATAGGAATACATGATTTTCATAACTAATCCCTTTATTTCACTCGAACAATATCCGTTGTAGTAGCGATAGAACAGTAAAACACAAGCCACATTGCAACGGTTCTCCAATGAATCAATTGTGTTGGACCTACGGTATCTCCTGTAACGGTGGAGAAACTTTAAAATATACGTTAAGGGACAACCTATACATGAAAGTTAAATTTCATTCTCGGTATTTATTGCACAGTCTTAAGATATGACATACATACATACATAATTGGTCATTACAACCCTTCAGTGAGGATTATTAACCTAATTTCTCTCACTACTTATGTTGTGTGTGTTAATTTTATACATAAGTGACGGGACCTACAGTTTAAAGTCGACTCCGAACGACAGATTTTTGAGAAACATTTCATGGCAATTTTATTTTTACTCTCAGAGTTTTTGCCAGAAATATGCTGAGAAGAAATCGCCGAAAAATACTTTTTGTATTTTTATTTTGATGTCTGGCCGGGGACTCGAACCCTGGCTTTAAGTCTAATAAGCCAGCACACTACCTACTAGACCACGGCGACATCTTAAGATATAAATGTGTCAGTTCTAGCGAACATCACACTGTACATCACCTAATATTTTCACCACACATGGGTATAGATTAGGGATGCCAAACGGGATCAATTTTTAATCATCTCGGGATAATTCGGTATCCAAAAATCCCGAAAAATCAAGGGAAAAATCGCGATTTTCTCTTAATAATAAAAATATTTTGTTAACAAAATCATTTGTATTCCAATTAAGTGTGTATATCAGAATTATATCTCATTAAAAATTAAATATAAAATCCGCAAGACAAAATGTAACAATAAAGCGTAAAATAAAGCAAAAATTAAAATTATTCATACATAGGCAAATGCATTAGTTTTAAGAAAATTATTTGGATTCCAACAAAAAGATTAAAGCATCTAACATGTGATTAAACGAATTTTGTTGTCGACATACTCTGCCGCTGAAAAACACTTTTCGCAATCAACATTTGTTGGTAAAATAGTTCCAAGATAGCTGTATGCAGCTTGTAAGTATTCACCTCTACTACCTCCTGATGTAAATAAATCTATTTCTTTGGATATTTGAGTATCTAAATCAGTTACCCTTTTAATTCGTTTTATAGAGCTTTTGCATTCTTCGATGCCATAAAATAATTTTAATCTCTGGGTTTTCCTCATCTGTGATGCTATTATCGAAGTCAAGTGAAATAGAATTTTTTTTCAGGATCTTTTGTAGGGTCAAAATACATATGAATTCACAATCCCAAAAATCCCGGGACAAGTTTATAAAAATCTCGGGATTTCCCGATTGGCATCCCTAGTATAGATGATGCAATATTATTGCTGCTTAACATTGAGTTTACAAGTTTTTGTTTTTAACAACCTTTCAATTTATTTATTTATATTTTCTGACGATTATTTTACGATTTCAATGAACGTCTTTGACGATTTTGGCAATTTTTTCCCAAATATTTGACGATTTGATGCTTCATTTATCTGGCAGCTATGTTGATAGCACAAAGGGTTTAGAAATACAGCTAACGAGGATACCAAAATTCAAACATGAACTTGTTTTAATATTTTAAAAAATTTTCAATTTATTTCCTTACAGTCCTTATCCTCATACTATTTGTTGAATTTTATTATTCTACAAATTTTATTAATTTTATTCATAACTTAAGAACACTTCAAGTAGAATTTTATTTGTTCGCATAAAATTTGAATATTTTGTTTTCAAATGTCCTTGAAAAGTATATGAAACAAGTTAAAAATTTTAAGGGAAAATGTTTGAAATAGTTTAAAAGCCAATAGGAAAAAGAGAATTTATTCTATATTCACACTAAAATCAAAAAGATAGTATCGCATTTATTTTCATCTTCAGGAAAAGAAACTGTTTCAACTAAAACATAATTTTGGTATGTATTAAGGCATTTGCATTCGTTATAAAAGTTTTGAAAAAGTTTATTTTACTTTTAAACCTTAGATTGGTTTAGAAATTTATAAAATTTATTATTTTAACATTTGTTATGGTGTATGGAGTCGTTATAGTCTAGTAGATAGTGTGTTGGTATCATAACTGCCAGATGAATGAATCAACAAATCGTCAAAATTGTAAAAGACGCTCATTTAAATTGTAAAAAATCGTCAAAAAAAAAAAAAATGAATAAATGAATTAAAAGGTTTTAAAAACAAAAACGAATATAAAGTCAATGTTAAGCAGCAATAATATTGCATCATCTATACCCATATGTGACGTAAATATAAGAGAGTCAGAAGATCTGGACGTTATGGGCATGGAAATTCAGTGTGATGCTCGCTAGAACTGATACACTTTTCAGTGTCTATTTTTTTAAGACGGTGCAATAAATACTTCACATCATCTGATCTATTTAGATTTATACCATTTATAACGTACCGAGAATGGAGTACAACTCTCATGTATGAGTTAGCTCTTAAAGTCTACTTCTTGACTTCTCGACCGTGTGCAGGAGAGGTCGTAGTAACGCGTTAATCACGATAGTGTACCCAACTCCATTGATCCATTGGAGCATCATTGCAATATGGCTTGTGTTTCACTGTTCTATCGCTACTACAACGGATACTGCTCGAGTGAAATAAGGGGACTTGTTTATGAAGATCATCTCGTATTCCTACGTAACACTCGTCTTTCTCGGCCAGCACATCCGTATGAGGTCGATTAGCCAGTGTATCGCATACTGCATTACAGACAAAGTTCGTTTGTTAGATGGGCTATTCGTTTGCGGAACTCCCTTTTCTGGTACTTATGGTATAAAAACATTTAAACTTAGTTTAAATAAACACTGAGGCAGCTCTCTCCTCCTTCCTTATTCGTAGATATTCGAAAATAACTTAAAAATATAATGCTTTACTCCTTGTTATTACTAGTAACAACTGCAAAGCAAATACAATGTTTAAGGAGCCTTTTAATGTACAAAAGTGAAGAAAATGATGTAAAATTTTAATTGCTAAAAATTGTCAAAATAAGGGCATAAATCGTCAAATCTGGCAGCTATTGTTGATATATTTCTGACAAAAACTTTTACAGTAAATAAAAGTATTACCATAAAAAGTTTCTCAAAAATCTGTCATTCGGAGTCGACTTTAAACTGTAGGTCCCGCCACTCATGCATGAGAATAATACCCTCAACCTAAGTGGTGTGAGAATCTAGATTGTAATCCCTACTACAGGGTTGTAATTATGTAAGTATGTAATCGAATTAATTTTTCTTCTTGGGTTAAGTCGACGGATGTTTTATGCATTCTTTTTAGCCACAAAACGTCGCAACAAGTAATTAATCCGGCGATTCGGTTGTGAAAAGTTTGTCGTAAACAAAGAGCGTGAATCTTTTGGACGAAAGTTATAGGGTTTTCAATAAGAGGAAGTTTCCCATTGTGGACAAATGGATACAAATTGTCGTATTAAAATTTGGATTTAGGATAGATTCAAGTCCTGTCAATTTGACCCAATTTTGATTGTCAAACACAATTTTTTTTCCTTTAGTTACAAGATGTGATCGTGAAACTTTAATTTATCCATCACAGGCACAAAAACTATGCTTTTACGTGGAAACAATAATATTTAAATTTTTCCTCCTCCTTCCTTTTGGTTCAATATGACCCAACATGCGATATTACAAGTTTATCATTCAGAATCGTCTATCAAAAAGTTTTTCGGTCAAATATCAAAGTGTTTACGGTTTGACGACTTTGAAGATAGAGAAGAAAGAAGACTTCGTGAACTAGCACAGATAAGAAACGTTTGGGATGAGTAGAGTGATCAGCTCAAATTTTTTAGCAATCCTCATGAAAATATTACTGTAGATGAATAATTGCTTTCATTTCGAGGTCGGTACAGTTTCAGACCATATATTCTATCAAAACCCACCAGATAAGATATAAAAATTTGGGCACTTTGCGATTCCCAAATATGCCTGGAATATGAATATGGAAATGTACACAGGCAGAACAATAAATACGCGGAGACTTTTGTACATCGTATTATATTTCCGTATTTTTAATTTAGGTGAGAGAGTGGTGCACAATTCCATGTGATATTTTCTTACTACATACAATCTTGCCATTGAACTTTTTTCTTGGAATATTACATTAGTTGGCACATTCCGTAAGAATAGAACTTTTTTGTTATCAAAAATTCTGTATATGAAAAAAAGCCTTCCAAAAAATTAAATTCGTTTTCGTTTAAGTTCTTTTCATCATTCAGCCGATGTAAGAGATGATGAAACAAAAAAACTAAAATAATGCTTCATTACAACCAAACGAAAGCTGGAGCTAATCCGCTTGTCCAACTAGTTGCGAATTACACATGTAAGCGCATGGCTAAGCGATGGGAAATCGAAGAAAAATTTTGCCACATGAACTATCAGCAAAAAATCTTGTCAAAAATACTCAAGAACAAAATGATCTTGAGTATTGCCCCGCAATATTCTCAGCAAAATAATACAAATACACTATTATCCAGAAATTTACCAAATAAACGACGACAAGGTGTTTCTTTTGTCAACATGGAAGGAATTCCAATAAATGTGATTCTTGTAAAAAATTAATTTGCAAAGAGCACATGGTCACATTGTGTATAAATTGTCAAAAAAATTCCTAAATATATACGTTAGTATTAAAAATACAATTATTATTAATAATTGCTCAGAAGTCGCCGTATTGTAGTATATAGTGTGTTGGTTTGTTAGACGTAAGGCCCTATTTCAAATCCCAGGTCAGACATCAAAACGAAAATATTTCTTCGGCGACTTCCTCTCATCAGATTTCTGGCAAAAGCACTGAGAGCAAATAAAAGTACCATAAAAGTACCTTCTCAAAATCTGTCGTTCGGAATCGACTTTAAAACTGTATAAAATTAACGCACAAAACATAAATGGTGTGAGAAGCTAGGTCGTAATCCTGACTGAAGGGTATGTGTGTATTGTTCCGGGAGGGCTTATTTATTTTAGTTATTATTTTTTATTGTACTAAATAAAAAAAAAAAAAAAAAGAAATGAATTTCTTATACTAAATATAAAATTTTGTGTCCAATTTAATGTTGGTTCATATTGACCCAAAGGATCATAGGAAGGGTTAAGTCACTGAGGCAGATGCCTTACGTATAATTCTCTATTTTCCTTAATTTTTTTTTTTAATATTTTTCTTTCCATTTTCAAGAATCGCCTATTATATCTTACCCGACACATTTAAGGTTTAATTTCTCTTTAATGCAAGTGATAAAAACGTTAATATAACAACGGTTTACAAATTTCTTTTGTAAAGTCGTAAATCAAACGAGAAGAAAAGTGAAAGCAAGCATATAAGAGTAAGCGGATTGCCTCAACCAAATATTCTAATTATATTTCTGTTGTATTGGCAAAAGTGCAGGTGGGCGCAATAATTTTTTTTGTTGAATCGTTTTTGAACCTGAGTTCAAGGATTTAAAAATAAAAAAATTTCTTACTTTTTATACTCAAATATAAGAAGTGAAACTTTGAAATTATTTATTGAAGGGTAAGTAATAAACATCAGATGAAATTTTGGTTGACAACTTTTAAATTTTTGCCTCAACTACAACAAATGCAAACAGATAACAAATTATAGTCAGATAATATATCATTCCATATACAAACGTAACCCAATAACCCAAAATACGTTGTATAAGTGTAAATATCACACAATCGTTTTATTTTGCTTACTCCAAAGTTTCTAAACATATTGTTTTGAATGCAGGATAAGGAGTAATAAGAAAAATAATAAGTAAGGAGTAACGCTTAAATCGTGAAGACAAACACAAAAGACAAAAATACAAATCAAAAAATTTGTTCTAGAAAATGCCGAAGCGCAATAAGGACTACATACATACATACATAATTGGTCATTACAACACTTCAGTCAGGATTACGACCTAGCTTCCTACACCATTTACATTGTGTGCGTCAATTTTTATACGTGAGTGGCGGGACCTACAGTTTAAGGTCGATTCGGAATGACAGATTTTTTGAGAAGCTTTTCATGGCAATTTTTATTCTCAGAGATTTTGCCAGAAAGGAAGAGGAGAGAGGAAGCCGACGAAGAAATATTTTCATATTTTCGTTTTTGATGTCTGACCTGGAACCGGGCCTTTCGTCTAATAAAACAACACACTACCTACTAGACCAAGGCGACTTCATAAGGATTATAAATATTATTTCGATTCGTCGCTTAATTGAACAGACCTCATCAATCCGAATCTCGGAATGCGACTATCTGTAACACTTCCTTCCAGTCGCTTCCCTTTAAAATGAGCATTTTTTGGCTCGTCACACCCACTGAAGACAGGTGTTCTTCAATTTAATTCTTCCAACACAGACAAGGTCATCTTTAACAACGACTTCTGTTAGTTAATAACTTAACTTACTTAAGAAGACATTGTCATCCTTCAACCAGGATTACGACATAGCTTACATTACATTGTGTCTGTTAATTTTATACATAAGTGGTGGGACTTACAGCTTAAACTCTAATCCGTTTCATGGCAAGTTTTCATGGCAATTTGACTTACTCTCAGCGTTATTCCCGCCAATCTGCTGAGAGGAAGTTACAGGAGACATAGTCTTTCATTTTTCGTTTTGATCGCGATGAGGTTTAAACGTTTAACAAAGCAACACACTATCCACTAAGCTACTGGGACTTCTGCTAATCCCTGCATCAAATACGTGGCAGAGCTATCTGCACAAACAGTACGCACGAATGCCGTACAGATCATTAGGCCCATTATACAGCTTATCATCTCTAACTCCTGGATGGAACAGTCTATGTAGAAAATTTATCTGGAATCAACTAAACAGCTCTTATGCTTTTGTATCACAACGAAGCAAGGGGAAATTTAACGTCTTGTAGAGCATCAGTTTCATCATGTATGTATATCACTGCTACGTCATTGACCATTGACACCTACTAGACATAACAAGAAACTTTGGCGACAGTGAATCTTGGCTTTACCTCTAGACCAACATCAGTTATGCTGGTAACGACGGACCAAAGTTGAGTAAGCATAATTCAACAAAACCACTTTAGGTTGGGATCCAATACGATCCAGATGGAAGCATGTACTTTGTTTTGCCCTCTTTTAAAGTTAGCAGTAAAATATCACTTGGTTAGCCCAACTCGTTCGGTAAAGTTTGTCAACGTACTCAAGCAAGTAAATACTTTGGTGGAATGCTATTGCAATGAACGAACGCCGTCTGCAAAACATTCTCCACGGTATTGCCTTGTCTAGTTGCTGCAGCGATAAAATCTGCATATAAGACTTATTAAAGTACAGACAGAATTTACAGAAGTAACGGCTGCAATATTTACAGAAGTAATAATTGCAAAGAATCTACGAAATTTTTCGTAGTGCAGTAGAGATGAAAAGAAAACAGTCTGTAATAAATTGCCATGTGGATTTACTTTAGGAAAATGCATTTAATCTTAGTGAAGTTTAATAGACATTAAATAATGAATATTCGACAGGTAGTACCCATTTTGTACTGCTAATTAAATATACAAAAATGTATTTACTTCTCTTTAATAAATATCAGGAAAATAATGCATTTTTATAACTTTGAATTAGAATAAAAACTAACAATTATTTAACACTAGATTTACAGCGCCAGTCAAAATGACTGCTTTTGCCTTATTAGTCTTAAATATTGACTTTGTGTGAATATTTTATTCCGAAGCTATTATATGATTTTTGTAACGACAACTAAATACAATAAATTTGATAACAAGAAGAAATATTATGGAAGAGAAGCCTTTTCACTATTGACTGACCACCATATATTAGACCATGTCAAGAATTTTAGGGAACAAATGGACAATTTTACAGAATAAATTGAACGCTTTCATTGAAATACATAAGAAGTATACGAAGCAAAAGGTTTGAAACTGTCATATTTGTGGAACAAAAATGGGGTCCTGTTTTTTTTTTTTCTAAAATTATAAGTAGGCATGACTGGTAAATTTGCGTTAGTGTCAATTGTTTGAAACAAATTTATTATCAACAGCAAATACTGTTTGAAAATAGAAGCAAGTATTACAGTAGATACATAATTATTTCAAACGACAGCCAGATTTAGGTTTACACGGTATATGTCAAGCAGACCAGACAAGTTTGGCAATACCGTAAACTTCGTTTCACTTGGCTGAAGAACTCACTTTTGATTATCAGTCATGAGCTCAAGAAATAGCAAATGACTGTCCAAAGCTGGTGCCAAATAGGATTTTGTACAAAAGTTCAATAAATTGCGACGTCTACAAGAAATATGTTTGTGCACAGAAAAAAGTTTATATTTGTAAAAAATGTGACAAGCCATAACTATTTTGATAAAAACTAAATTACAGCTCTAGACTTTTTATAATTTTATATTTTACCAACGCTGTTTGTTAAGTCTATAAAACATAATAGCTTATACAAAATTTACACACTCAAAATGTTATTTTTGAACACCAGGTTTAAAAATTTCTTGGAAAATCTAGTGTTAAAAAACATGCACAGACCTTGTCGCCAACAATCTTATCTAAAGTATTCGATGTTTTTTTATTTCAAAAATTTTAATTTTATTGTACCAATTGCCGGTAGTCATTGAAATATTTATAAAACGAAAACTGTCTTTAAATTACATAAAAACATAAGCCATGTCTGTAAGTTTGTGATATTTAAAATCCTTGTACTGCATGTTTTTTACGAATGTAGGAAAGGATTCTCTCAGTGTGTTTTCTTTCTTTTTTTATTGTGTTGTGGCACTTACGTTTTCGATTATTTTAGTTAAGCGATGATATTTGTCGCGACTGTGGTTATTGTTATTACACTTCTAGTCAATGCCATTGTATTCACATCAGACGCAATTTATGTAGCAGCGTGTCAGTTGAAAACACACGATACACTATTCTAATGTTTATTTAAATTTTTTTGTTTTTTAATTGAATACCATTTAAAGCGGAACATCCTCTTTTTATAACGTAGATCCCTGCCGCAATGCGTAGAAGTGTCGCGTGTTTGGCTGTTAAGAAATGCAAAGACTGCAGAAATTGGGGGCAAAAATTTTCGCCCCTTTAAGAGCAGACCTGGACTCTAATATACAACATACCCTTTTGCAGAATTCATTTACTAATATGTCGAGTGTCAGTGGCCTGTAAGAAATTTAAGGACAGAAGGAAGTCAATAATCTTTTTAGCCACACGAGTCCAGAAGCAAAACGAGTCTAGCAAAATTGCATGTAACCTCTTGTTGCCAAAAAGATGGAGTTTCTCTATAAAAATACACATGCTCTGCAACATATCGGAAATTAGGAGATCCGTTCCGGCTCTGGCCAATTAACCAGAATAGCGATTTCCAACCTTTAAATAAGCTAATATTTCCTTGACAAATCCTCGACTGACATGCCCAAGATGTTGAAACTATGTTCGTTAGGATCTTTATCGTATCCTAGCTATTTGAATAAATGATGAAATTTAAAGGGAAACACAGTCAGTCTATAAAAAAGTTTTATATTAGAACTCTAATAAATATGCCACAGTCCAAACCGTTACTCTCTTTGGAGCTTTGTAAACCTCAAGGATTCCATTGCGAACTTTCGGGACGTCTCTAGTTGGATTCTAAAGACGAATTTTCTATTTAGGATGTCATCTCACTACAGAAGCAAGTCCACAGACCAAATGGAGCCAGGATTTATTTGCTTTGAGTCTTACTACTGCAAACTCAGCTCTCGGTCTTAATAGGAAGTCAAAGGCAATCCAATTGAGTGTAGCAAATAATTCCATGGTTGGAGTGAAACAGAGTGTGTCAGCTACCAGAACAGTTGCTTGCCTAAATACTCTGTCTATCATTTGGCACTGGTATTGGAGTATGTACGCCAAAGAGTTGGCTTGACCACGAAATTGATGGAACTAGTGTTTGATGATTGGTCTAAGATCCCAAATATTGTCTGAGATCCTTTCGCAGATATTGAGATATTGATCAATAAGGTTATCCTTCCGCTTGGATGATGAAAGTTGAGCCCCATTAATGATCGATATGTTAAAAACGGGTACTTTATATCGCCTAGTAAAGACACCAATTTCAATACTCCTGATAATGCTCTCAGCTATCTTTTATTTTTTTAATTTTCCTTTGTTCTTCTTAATTTTTAGTATCTTTAATGAAAGCAAATCATCAAACCGGTGCTTTTCAGCGAAAACAAACCTAGATTTTCCAATGTATTCATATCGGATATCATGCTGGCCAATTAAAAGCCCTTTAAATATATCAGAACTATTATAAACAGTTTTAGGTTCCATTATTAATGGTTTTTAAGTCACATCCATTGTGGTTTCATATTATTTAGACTAATTTTATACAAAAAAACGCGTTATGCCCTCTGCGCTAATAATGATTAGGAAATTCCTCATAATTGTTTTATGTTACCATCAATAATTTCTGTTCATGTTATAATAAAATGTTCGCAGTCTTTTATATAACTTAGTTTCATGAATTGAATAAATCTGTTCACTGTTGATGTGATATTAATTTGAATTGACCCACTAATGCTGCACGCATTTATGTTTTCAAATATGCCACAAGCGTATACGTAATATTTAATTCGATATTAAAATCAATATTACTTATACGCCTAAGTGCACCCAATTAAGCACAATATTTCTATTATTATTTAAACATAGAAGTCTATTTATATTATTAACAATTGAAACATGAAAAATAGAAACATTTTAATTGTTTTTATTAGTTTTTATTTTTTGTTGTATTCCACTTTGAATTGTTTTGCAGACATTCGAGCGATGGTCTCATTCAAACCTAGAGGAATGTGGGTTATAATTGTATTAAAAGGCTTTTATTATGATTAAATTGAAACAAATAGTTCAAAAAACTTTAGCATTTAGGTTTTAATAATAGAGAGACGTTCAGTATGTACGTAGTATTGCTATAAATGACAATAGCAACAACAATTATAAAAGGCCAGTAATTAATAAGAAAATAATGGGCTATTAAGGGATATTGTTATTACGATAATCTCGATAGTGAAATTCGTAATGTCCAATACAAGTTAATTGTTCTTTCTATTTTCGTTACTTTTATGTTAGATTATAATAGCTTCAGACAATATTACATATTTGTATAATTTAAATGAAAGTTTATTAAAATTTTGAATCAAAAGGAATATGATCGGTCATTACAACTTAGGATAACGATCTAATTTCCCCCATCCCTTATGCTTTTAGGGTTTATTTTATACATAAGTAATGGAGCCTACAATTTAAAGTCTACTCAATTCTTTTTAGTTTATTTTTTTTTACATTTCCGTGGCAATTTTTTATTGGGAAAACTTTTTCCTAAAAATCTTCTGAGATGAAGTCGCCGAAGAAATTTTTTTCATTTTTCGTTTCGTTAAATATTCTTGTCTGACCTAAGGATTGACCCGTGACCTCATGTCTAATAAGCGCACACCCTACTTACTAGACTGCGGAGACTTCATATTGACTACAATTTAATGAAATAAAGGAAACGATTTCCTTTTAAAGATGATAAGAAAGAGTGTCTTTGTCCTATGTTTATAGTTTCAAAAACATATTTCTCATTTTGTCAGTGCCCGTCTCTTGCTGGGTGCAGATATAGGTAATTGGCCTTGTTAGCTTAATGGAGCTATCATCTATTGATATCAAGGACATAGCTTCGTTCATAAAATTTTCAGGCTGGTTTTCCATCGTTGGGTATCGTGCTTTTATTGTGCAGCCCCTGCGCTGATCAACTTCTTTCTTTTCCCTGATTTGGCGGAACATGGTTAGTACAGGGACTGCGTTCACAACGGGCCGTCATGCGTGCTAAAGTGAGCTTTGTGATATCAGAGCTACCAATCGACCTAACCTAACCTAACCTAAGGATTGATCCGTGATCTCACGACTTACTAGACTCCGGAGACTTCATATTGACTACAATTTAATGAAATAAAGGAAACGATTTTATGTTTTAAAATGATAAGAAAAAGTGTCATTGTCCTATGTTTTTAGTTTCATAAACATATTTCTCTTTTGCCGTTATTCAACTCGTAGTCTTTTTAAAGTATGAATCAAGGATGATATTTGTCTTCCTGTTTTGTAAAAGAAAATGTTGTTTTCCTTGTTACATTGTTTTTTAGCATTTTAACTTTGTTTTTCTCGGTGTGAAAATAGAAACATAATTTAAGAAAGACTGTATGAAAATGTGAATGAACGTAACAATGGACTTGTTTTTATTGTTTTGTTTCTGTTTTTGTATTTGTTATTTATGAAAAGTGAAGAAGGAAGTACGTATAAAATTAAATATTTATCTCTACCTATTTCTTTAATATGTAGTAGGCTACTTTTATATACGCAATCATATACACACATGTAAGCCATACTGAGTCTTAGATTGCTTATTAAAAAAATGAATAAATAAAATAAAACAAAACAAACAAATAATTAAGCAAGAAAAGCAAGATTGTAAAGAAAAGAAAATCAAATACAGTCAACCCTCTTATAACGCCGTACTCTCAGAACGCGGTTTCCATATAACGCGGGGCTGAAATTGCGACAGCCCTCCTATAACGCGGTACTCTTATAGTGCGATTTGCGTTCAATTTCATCCCATAAGTTCCTTCCGCACAGCCTATGAATGAAGAGTAACTAGATATTGTAAGAGGGTTTAATATAAGTTTTATTTTCGACGCAAAAGCTCAGCCGAGATACAGTACCGTGCAAAACAATAGCAGTTGGATTTTCAATTTAAAAAAACAATGAATGAAGATGAACCAAGTGAGGATAAATATTAAAAAATTACATTATTTTACAAGTCTTTCTTAATTTTGTTAGAACAAGTTACATGAATACTCTTGAATTCAATTAAAATAATTTGTAATTTATCTTGCCTTTTGTATTTCTTGGTCTCCATATAACGCCGTACAAATGATATGATTTGTACTAATTCTGAGCTTCTTAAGCGCGGTTTCCATAGAACGCGCTACGAATTAGTTTGGTTTGAACCTGAAATCTGAGTTTCTTATATCGCGGTTTCCATATACCGCGATACGCACTCATCGCGTTTTGTTTACAGTCAAACATTGAAAACAAATTTAACTGAGATAACGGGAAATATGATGGAACAATTCCCTGGAAATGAACGTAGAAACAATACAACGCCTTTGTTTAAGATTACAATTGTGACTTGCAATACAAATCTTTGATGTGAAATGAAAATTCTTAATAGATATAGCTAAGTTTCAAAACTTAAACTATCGGTGCCATGTGCAACCTGGCTGGGCTTTACATCAGTTATTCTGAATCTGGCAATAATTTTGAAATTCTATTTCGTCACAAAATTCAATATATTATTAATGGAAATTGGAAATTTATTTCCAAAACAAGAAAAACGGTCGGAAATTGCACAGAAATCTTGTACAAAATTTGATTGCAGGGATAACTCTACAGGGTGTCTGATATATAATGCAACAAATTAAGGGGCTATATTTTTAAAATTTTTTTTTTTTAAATGTTGTTGTTCAAAAGCAAAAGATTTTGGAAATAATATCAAATTTTTGAATCAGTTTAGTTTTGTTCGAACTGGCCACCTTTTGTACGAATCATGGCCTTTAAATGGACGACAAAGCAATCACAGGCTGCCACAAAAGTAGCTCTGCGGTACTTTGGCCTATTTCCGGCTAAGCTTCGTCTTGAGATGATCGACACTTTGGTATTTTTTAGATTTTACTCTCCAAATGCCTTAGGAGGAAAGGTCCAACGGATTGAGATCCGGAGATTTCGGCGCCATTGTGCGGTAAAAATGAAGCGAGGAACCTCCTTTTTAAGTCATTCTTGGTTGACGCGTGCTGAGTACGGTGACGCTGAGTCCTGTTAGAATGTCCATGGTCTGCGGCCGAAATGTTTGTCTGTTCAGGGCTTCAATACTATCTTTAAGACATTTTCCCGATAATATTCACTATTTATTTTGGCTCCACGGTCGATGTATACGAGCGGTGAGCGACCATCGGCCGTTACGGCGACCCTCACCATTACTATCGGCGGCACTGAGTTCTGGTACCCAATTTCAGGTGTAATTTTTTCTACTGACCTCTTTGGCTAATAAACCCGATCATTTTATTTGTTCACAAACTGCTCAATTTGGAATAGCTTCTCATCGAAGAAAATCAAATTCGGTAACTGGCTACTTTCGTGCAAGCGGCTTGGCTCTTTCCAGTCTAACTTTTGTTGTTTTTCCATCGGTGCGCACGATCACTTTTTAGAACTTCAATGGCTTTAGTCCAAGCTCATTTTTCAATATGTGATGCATCCGTTCTCGCGACATGTTCAGCTCACGAGCAATTTTTCTATCCCTTCAGCGTGTATGATCATTTCTGGTGTTGTTACTACTTTTTTTCGTCCACTTTTTGGACGCGATGCAACATTGCCAGTATTATGGTAACGAGCAATGGTAGGAAAAACAAAAGATTTACTCACATTTAAAAGCTGGAGGCCTCTAACGATAGCCACCTAATAATACAAATAATAGCAACCTGAAGTTAGTTGCAATACATATTAGCCACCCTGTATATATGTAAAGAAATTTATAAAATCCATTTGTATAATTGAAATATAATAAATAGAAAAACGAAAAATATAAAGCAATTAAATTAGATTAGATAACTTTCGAATATTGATCCATCTAGCTCTATGAATTTAGTAAAGTATCAAAAAAAAAAATTTAATTAACAGAAAAATAAAACATTCAATCCATTGTGTAATTACGATGATTTAAAATTTTATCGTTTATCAAATTTGATTTTTGGTACATAATGTGCGGCATCATCAGGTTTAGAAATTATTAAATTTTATCTAATAAATTTTTAACAATATTTGTACAGGAATCCTAATATATATTATAAATCTTTCTGTAAGTCTGGTTTTTTGTTTGTTTGATTGCGTGATTGGCTAACTCCTGAATGCCTGGCCCGTTTTTTCTTGAAATTTGGGATATAGATCGGCCTTTTGTCGGTACAGGTTATAGGCTATAAATCTTTCCAAAATTTTGACCAAAGAAGGAGAAACATGGGACAAATGGGGAAAAAATTGTAATAGGTAATTTTTTATGATTTAGCTTGGTTAAGTTTCCCAAATAAGCTATTGGAGGTATTCCGTTTCTAAAGCTGAACCAAAAGGGATGCAAAAAGGGGGAAAGGAACGATAAAATAACCCGCGCAACGCCGGGTACAATCTGTTAGTATTGTAATAAATTTTTGTAAACCAATTGCTGTTAAGGTAACTCCTTAGCATCTTCTTATTTTCATTCATTTTCAAACCTATATATCGAGTTATTTTCTTTTAATTATTTACCATTTGAGTCGTAGATTTTGAAAGTGTTTAACTAGACGATAGACGGAGGCCATCATTCTCCTTCGAGAGCATTCGTTACACTATTGATCCAGCGATATAAAAGATAAACCGAGCAATGATGGATTTTGAATTAAGTTAGTCATGTGTGACGACGTCACGTTGGCTTCAGTGAGAATTCAATCAGTTGTGTATGAAGACAAGAAATGGAGAGTGAGTTTGCGTGCAGACTAGTTGCGTGTAACGAAAACTGTTGTTAGTGTTACGCGAGCAGAAGTGTTGAGCTTACAAATATAACGAACAAGCACATATTGTAAGAGCTACCACGTGGTATATTTATTTATTTATTTTACAGCCAATAGATACAATATAAATCCTCTTTTTATAACGTAGATCCTGCCGCAATGCGTAGAAGTGTCGCGGTTTGGCTGTTAAGAAATACAAAGACTGCAGAAATTGGGGGCAAAAATTTTCGCCCCTTAAGAGCAGACCGGACTCTAATATACAACATACCCTTTTGCAGAATTCATTTACTGATATGTCGAGTGTCAGTGGCCTGTAAGAAATTTAAGGACAGAAGGAAGTCAATAATCTTTTTAGCCACACGAGTCCAGAAGCAAAACGAGTCTAGCAAAATTGCATGTAACTCTTGTTGCCAAAAAGATGGAGTTTCTCTATAAAAATACACATGCTCTGCAACATATCGGAAATTAGGAGATCCGTTCCGGCTCTGGCCAATTAACCAGAATAGCGATTTCCAACCTTTAAATAAGCTAATATTTCCTTGACAAATCCTCGAACTGACATGCCCAAGATGTTGAACTATGTTCGTTAGGATCTTTATCGTATCCTAGCTATTTGAATAAATGATGAAATTAAAGGGAAAACACAGTCAGTCTATAAAAAGTTTTATATAGAACTCTAATAAATATGCCACAGTCCAAACGTTTACTCTCTTTGGAGCTTTGTAAACCTCAAGGATTCCATTGCGAACTTCGGGACGTCTCTAGTTGGATTCTAAAGACGAATGTTCTATTTAGGATCTCATCTCACTACAGAAGCAAGTCCACAGACCAAATGGAGCCAGGATTTATTGCTTTGAGTCTTACTACTGTAAAATCAGCTCTCGGTCTTAATAGGAAGTCAAAGGCAATCCAATTGAGTGTAGCAAATAATTCCATGGTTGGAGTGAAACAGAGTGTGTCGCTACCAGAACAGTTGCTTGCCTAAATACTCTGTCTATCATTTGGCACTGGTATTGGAGTATGTACGCCAAAGACCTGAGTTGCTTGACCACGAAATTGATGGAACTAGTGTTTGATGATTGGTCTAAGATCCCAAATATTGTCTGAGATCCTTTCGCAGATATTGAGATATGATCAATAAGGTTATCCTTCTGCTTGGATGATGAAAGTTGAGCCCCATTAATGATCGATATGTTAAAAACGGGTACTTTATATCGCCTAGTAAAAGACACTAATTTCAATACTACTGATAATGCTCTCAGCTATCTTTATTTTTTTAATTTTCTTTGTTCTTCTTAATTTTTAGTATCTTTAATGAAAGCAAATCATCAAAACGGTGCTTTTCAGCGAAAACAAACCTAGATTTTCCAATGTATTCATATCGGATATCATGCTGGCCAATTAAAAGCCCTTTAAATATATCAGAACTATTATGAACAGTTTTAGGTTCATTATTAATGGGTTTTTAAGTCACATCCATTGTGGTTTCATATTATTTACACTAATTTTATACAAAAAAACGCGTTATGCCCTCTGCGCTAATAATGATTAGGAAATTCCTCATAATGTTTTATGTTACCATCAATAATTTCTGTTCATGTTATATTAAAATGTTCGCAGTCTTTTATATAGCTTAGTTTCATGAATTGAATAAATCTGTTCACTGTTGATGTGATATTAATTTGAATTGACCCACTAAGCTGCACGCCATTTATGTTTTCAAATATGCCACAAGCTATACGTAATATTTAATTCGATATTAAAATCAATATTACTTATACGCCTAAGTGCACCCAATTAAGCACAATATTTCTATTATTATTTAAACATAGAAGTCTATTTATATTATAACAATTGAAACATGAAAAATAGAACATTTTAATTGTTTTTATTAGTTTTTATTTTTTGTTGTATTCCACTTTGAATTGTTTTGCAGACATTCGAGCGATGGTCTCATTCAAACCTAGAGGAATGTGGGTTATAATTGTATTAAAAGGCTTTTATTATGATTAAATTGAAACAAATAGTTCAAAAAACTTTAGCATTTAGGTTTTAATAATAGAGAGACGTTCAGTATGTACGTAGTATTGCTATAATGACAATAGCAACAACAATATAAAAAGACCAGTAATTAATAAGAAAATAATGGACTATTAAGGGATATTGTTATTACGATAATCTCGATAGTGAAATTCGTAATGTCCAATACAAGTTAATTGTTCTTTTAATTTTCGTTACTTTTATCTTAGATTATAATAGCTTCAGACAATATTACGTATTTGTATAAATTTAAATGAAAGTTTATTAAAATTTTGAATCAAAAGGAATATGATCGGTCATTACAACTTAGGATAACGATTTAATTTCCCCATCCCTTATGCTTTTAGGGTTTATTTTATACATAAGTAATGGAGCCTAAATATTTAAAGTCTACTCAATTCTTTTAGTTTATTTTTTTTAACATTTCCGTAGCAATTTTTTATTGGGAAAACTTTTTCCTAAAAATCTTCTGAGATGAAGTCGCCGAAGAAATTTTTTTCATTTTTCGTTTCGTTAAATAT
>CM025789.1:65102560-65124254 GCA_014635995.1 Sarcophaga peregrina
ACAAATCAATGTTGTAGCGAGTACGAATGAATCAGAGTAGTAGAATTTCAATTTTGTTGATTCACTCATACTCAAAATTGCATGAGTGTTTATTAGTAGCGGAAAAACGATTCATTGCTGATCTTTGGTTCCGCCTCATATGGATTAAAGTAACACACGTGGTGTGAGAAACTGGATAGTAATTCTGATTGAAGAGTTGCAATGACAAATTAAGTTAGTATTCTTTACAGTTTTTTTTTCCTTTGTAGACTTAAAGCTAATTTATCTTTGGCTTGTCCATTAGCCAGTACTCAACTTTGGATACTGAAGTAACCTAAAAGTTTGGAAGGAATAAATACCATAAGGAAAATAAAAAAGTTAAGAACATACACAAGCGGAAGTCTTTGTTTATAGGTCAGCAACAACCAAAGTAAATACAAATGCAAAGCTGGTAAGAGGAATGTAATAAATTGAGGTTTTTTTTATAGTCGATTTATAATCTACAAAAACGCTATAAATTGCTCTCGATTAATATTAGGATTAAATATAAAATAATTTTTCATACTAAACTAAATACATGCATAATTGATCAGTCAGGATTTCGACCTAGTCAGGATTTCGACCTAGCTTCTCACACCACTTTTATTGTGTGCGTTAATTTTATACATGAGTGGCGGGGCGTACAGTTTAAATTCGATTCCGAACGACAGATTTTTTGAGAAGCTCTTCATGGCAGTTTTATTTACTCTCAGAGTTTTTGCCAGAAATCTTCTGAGAGGCAGCTGCCAAAGAAATATTTTTTTTCATATTTCGTTTTGATGTCTAACCTGGGATACGAACCCGAGCTTTTCGTCTAATCAGCCAACACACTACCTACTAGACTACAGCAACTATATTAACTATTTACTAACAGTTAATTACATTTTCCTCCGAGCAGTTTATCTAGATAACGACGCTTCTTATTGTGCTACTATTTAACTATTTATATATATAAAAATGAATGTGCGTTTATTTGTTTGTGGGTTTGTTTGTTTGAAATTTATAGACGGCTAAACGGCTAAACGGCTGAACCGATTTTCTTGAAATTTTAACAGTACCTTCCTGTATGTCTGGAGGGAACTGTAGGCTATTTTCTATTTTAAAATTTCAAGTAGGCGAGGTGCCACACTCACATATCCAATAAGTATTTAATATCGCATATGTCAACTACTTCATCAGCTAGATTCCTCAAATTGTGTATGGACAACTTTCACATCTATATGAACAAAATGGGCAGACTTGCTGTAATGGGCGTGTCACCTCCTTTAAAAGTATTATTAAAATTTTTCCGAATCCACTTTAGTATGAATATGAATATTTTAGATAAAAATTCGCTGACTAGGAAAACAGGCGTGGTACTTCCCATATGAATTAAAATTAAAACTTCATATACCTATGCAACACTGAAATCCATATGAATAATTGGTGGAAAAAATTGCCGGACTATATGATATAAAAGTTCGTGTACATGGAAATCTATTAGAGCTAGAATCTAGCATGAACCACTTTGACACACATATGAATATTTCGGGTAAGAGATATAAATGGACTCATCAACGTGATGCACGTCGTAAATGAAAACGAACCCAATCACCAAGGTCAAGACCTGATGAGATAATGGATTAACGCGATGTACACCTAGAAGGAGAGATACTACGAATATCAACATCTAGATCAGCTGAGACACTTGATCAACGTGATACACGTCTTAGAAGAAACCGATCCCAATCATCAAGATCAACGTGATGCACGTGTAGAAGGAGAGAGGATACAAGCATCAATATCTAGAGCAGCTGAGACACCTGATCAACGTGATGCACGTCTTAGAAGAAACCGATCCCAATCATCAAGATCAAGAACTGATGAGACGCCGGATCAACGCGATGCGCGCCTTGAAGGAGAGAGGCTACGAGAATCAACATTTAGGACTGCCGAAGGTACTGTTAAAATTTAAAGAAAATCGGTCCAGCCGTTTAGCCGTCTATAGACTTCAAACAAACAAATCCACAAGCAATTAAACAAACATTCCTTTATATATATATATATATATAGATATCGATGGGAGTAGCAAAGCACACTGGGTTTAGCTAGTCTAGACATAAAGTATCATCTTTGATATCTAAATTTAATTTTTTTGTTCCTTAAATTAAATTAAATTAATAGAATTGTATACGGAGCCACTAAATTTAGATGTCCTTTTTCTACTGCTTATTGAAGACGGAAAATAAATCAATGCAATAAAAAAACTTATCTTTTTAAATTTCTTTTGACTTACTATTTGCTTGGTTGTTTATTTCCCCTCAGCGTAAGTTCTCCTAAAAGAACAGAAGAGAAAAACAGAAACTTAAAATTTCCTTTAAAAATCTTAACAACAATCGAAATCTAAAAGGACATCTTTACCCGTCAACGAGCGCGGAAGTATCTGAAAAGAGGTAAAGCGTATTAAAGTGATGAGAGGCTTTTGTTCTGTAGAAAATTGAAATCAAGAAAAAGAAATATTTTCAAAGTTATAGGAAATGTTTTCGTTTACTGTTCACTTTTTGTCGTTTGCGCGGCATAAGAGTAACGAATGCAGTCTAGATTTTATTTTTTAATTTTATTAATTGAAAAGAAATTCAAATTCAACAGCGACGCAGTAACTGGATGTACGAAGCGAAAGCTGTAATTTTCCAAAACGGTGAACACAGTCTAAGTCATACACTAAATTCACGAACTAGCGCGAATTTCAAAAAAAACTGAAACCCGTATACAATTAAATCGACTAAAGAATAAAATATGTTAATTTCGCATTTTTATTACAAACAACCCCGAACAAAAAATTCAAAAACCATTCTTTTTTTACAGAATATCTTAAAAAAAGGACATGGATGATCGTCCTTGGACAAATTGTATACACTGTTGGACGCGCCTTAAAAAAAATTTCTTATGATATAGATATTGTATATTTTGATAAGGAAACAGATCCTCAAATTTACAAAATATTCAAAAATAGACCCTTTTTGAAAATGGTCCAACTCACAAGAGGTCGAAGCTGGAGTCGTAATATTGGAAATATTGTCTTAAAAAAGCCCAAGGTTCATTTTTAGGAGGGTACATCGAGCACTTTTTTTGGAGAGTCGCTCTATTATATAGGCCCTGCCACTCAAGTATAAAATTAACAATATAAGTGGTGTGAGAAACTAGGTCGTAATCCTGGCTTAAGGGTTGTATGGACCAATTTTGTATGTATGTTAAGTCATCTACGTAGTAATTATAAATTTTTTCCAAATCTGCTTATATAAATGAGGACATATCTTGGTTTAATGCATATGAAATGGCCCAGTTCAGCAAAGGTGATAGCTGTCAATCAGTGTAGTATTTAAATCTAAAAGAAGTATTATTTTGACACAACAAATTTTTTTTAATTCACTACGTAAACATCTTTAAAACTATGTCCAACTAATTTTTAAAAATATGTTTTTATTTTTATCAAGCATAGAAAAAGAAAGAGAAAATAGTAGAGCGGTTAGTCGAATCGGCTAACATTTTTTCTTTTCTAAATAATTTACTCTTGAAACTTTTGTCATGTACATCCTTACTTTATAAATTCGTCTTTAGCAATGTTTATTCATAAAAAAGTAAGCTTAACACAAAACTACGTTGTTGGCCTTTCGTTTTGGTTTTATTTCCTTTTAACTTTTTTATACTTTCTTTGCTCACATTTGTTACGATTCATTTAAATGCCATATAGTCGAGGTCAATTATATTTCAAACCGTCCCTTAGCGAATATCCATTATCATACTGTTTCTAATTTTTTTGTTTTTTTCTGTTCTTTTTTTTTATTTGTTTTGTTACTTCGATGTACATTTTTGTCCTGTGGTTGCATATTTCTTTTTTTTTATTGCATTCATAGGAAGTAAACAATGTTCATGAATTCATGCAAACCACAAAAACGAATAATGTTTTTAATGCTAATTTATGTTACTTGCTGTGCCAACAAAAATTTTTTTTGCGCCTGACACCGAAGCTGCTAATTGGCCACAACTATGGATAATTCTTACATAGTCTCTGTGTGGTACACCCTTGGGTGTAAAAATATTCCATACAAACTCTGTTTTTTAAATAGAAAATAGGATACAAGACTAATGAGCATAACTATCAGGGAGGCAAGGATGTATTCAGGATTATATTAGAAGCATTGAAATTAAGACAATGCTAAAGTTCAGTGGGTGCTTTGGATTGCAGTACAGTAGATATTGACTAACCTACACATCTAAGAGTATCTCAGTGAGATTTAGATGGAAATAACATAAAATTTTAGATTTATTCAAATTGGCCACTTTTGCTATCACAGGCTGCACGAAAGTGGCTCAACGGTATTTTGGCTCATTCCCGGCGAAACGCCGTCTTAAGATGATCGACACTTTGGTATTTATTAGTGAGAGCCTTACTCTCCAAAATGTGCCACGCGCAATAGTCCAACGGATTGAGATCCGGAGATTTTAGTGGCCATTGTGCGGTAGAAATGGAGCGAGGAACCTCCTTTTTAAACCATTCTTGGTTGACGCGTGCTGAGTGCGGTGGTGCTGAGTCCTGTTGGAATGTTCATGGTCTGTGACGGAAATGTTTGTCTGCCCAGGGCTTCAATATTATTTTATTTTTTATAATTATTTTAACCCACGGTCAATAAATACGAGCGGGGAGCAACAATCAGCCGTTACGGCGGCGCACACCATTACCATCGGCAGCCCTTGAGTTCTGGTGGCCAATCGCAGGTGTAAATTTTCAGCTGACCTCTTTGGCAAGTAAACCCGATCATTTTGTTTGTTCACAAACTGTTCAATTTGGAATGGCTTCTCATCGGAGAAAACCAATTTCGGTAACTGGCCACTTTCCTGCAAGCTCACGAGCAATTTTTCTGCCACTGCGGCGTGTATTTCGATCAAATCTGGCCTTCACTTTTCGGATCATTTCTGGTGTTGTTACCGTTTTTTTTTTTCGTCCACTTTTTGGACGCTGTGCAACACTGTCAGTATCATGGAATAAAAGTGTCAACTGTCAGACGAGCAGTGTACAAATGATAACAACCTGAAGTTGGTTGCAAAACATGTCAGCAACCCTGTATGTTTGATTAAGAGAAATTTACCTTAATATCATAATAGCAATAAGGGTTCGTGGTGAAATAAATAACGTTAATTTAATTTATGAATTGATTTCTTTCGATTAATAGTTTGCCAAAGATTATGCCGTCAAATAATCTAAACATTTATCGTACAATGCTAGCTTTAGGACCTCCTTGCTTGCAATTATACTTTCTCCCACTTCTTTATAAAGATGCCTATTTGGGTCTATTGAGTCTAGCGATTGTGGTAGTTAGTCGAATGGTTTTGGCGTACAGTGAAATAACCATTCCTTCACAAAATTGGAAGTCATTGTTCTGTTGACATACCGGGTTGCAGGGTCCTCACTCTAGAACCTACAACCTATTTGAGAAGATCTATATACTTTGTTAACTACAAATACTGTCAAGCACATCTAAAAGATCACTAATCCCACATCATGTAAAATTATTTTCACAATACATTTAAAATTACAGGCGTTGTTTTTACGCCATATCTTTGGGGCTTTATTTTTGCACCAAGTACTTTATATTTACTTTCATTATCTTTTTAAAAATTACCTCAACACGATATCGTCTCCTTTGTATTTGATATGGAAGGATTTTAGCACTCTCCTCTGTAAAATGACTTTCCAGATGTTTGCGAGATATCTTGAGCTATTCTTCCAGTTTTGGATCATGTATTTACTTCTCTTGCAATAACTTTTATCTCCATGTTTGTTGTTGAGGCAACTCTGCTGCCGTGGTCTAGTAGGGAGTGTGCTGGCTTATTAGACGTAAAGCCAGGGTTTAAGTCCCAGTCCAGACATCAAAAATAAAAAAATACAAAAAGTATTTTTTCGGCGATTTCTTCTCTTTCTCTTCTTGAAAAGTTTCTCAAATAAATCTGTCGTTCGGAGTCGACTTTAAACTGTAGGTAACACACACAACATAAGTGGTGTGAGAAACTGCGGGCTTCTTGGGGACGATTGCTGTGTAATGGTGAAGGTATAGCTCTGGCCATTGAATAGTCACCAGCAGCAACTCGTTTCCGTTCGCATCTTCCCTCTTTTCACCTTTTCTAAACCTGCAAAATGTACTGCATGGGTAGGGGTCATCCCCTGAGTGCAGGTTTAATCAAAAAAAAAAAAAAAAATATCCGGACTATTTCCAAAATATGTAGAGGAAAGAAAATAGAAGAAGGAAATAGAATCAATAATAGTTTTAAAGTTATAGTCAAGTAATGTCATGTAAGTGATATGGATAGTTACAAGAATACAGCTTGTCTACATGTCAATTGGTGCAAAGTATGTTACTCTCTCCGGACAGTTAAAGAAGTTTAACATATTATGTTATGTTATGTTTTCGGTATTAGGTGTCGCTATTCTTGCCCCTATATGTATTCGGCATCCCACAGAATTCTACCTTCAGCTGGGACAGAATCTCTTTTATAATTGTGAGGAGTAATCTTTTTCGATCTGCTATCACTGGTGGGTGCAAATTTAAGACTCAGCCTGAGGTGTATTTATTAATAGCCGAGTCTATTGCCAATAGGTATTGTATTTTCTAAGCATTAGGGATTGTAATAGCTTCAACTATTGGCGGCAGAAAATTGTAGACTTTTTGTATGTAGCTCCTAATGTCTTTTCTAATATGTCCCCAAGTTTGTGAGATACTTTGACTGCCTCTCATTTGTACATCTGTGATCAGTTTGCGAGCCTGTTTATAATTTATTTTCTATTTTATAACTTATACGTGGAAAAATTTTTTGCAGATAAACTTTGAAATCAATCATTATATTAAACGATTAATTATCGCTTCTCTTTTTTAATCACAAATAAATTTTAAATTTTTTTGCTTTCAATTGACGCGAAAAAATATATTATTGGCCATTACAACCCTTCAACGAGGATTAAGGGCTACCTTCTCATACCACTCATGTTGTGTGCGCTGTTTTATACGTGTATGGCGGTACCTCCAAATGACAAATTTTTGAGAACTCATGTTCATGACAGTTTTATTTAGTCTTGCAGTTCTTCCCACAATTATGCTGAGAGAAAGTCGCCGTAGAAATATTTTTTTTCCATATTTCGTTTTGATGTCTGACCTGGATTACGACCCCAGGCTTTAATTCTAATAAGCCAAAATACTAATGAGCAATTTTTTAAGAGTTGTAAAATGAATGAAATCTTTATTTGAATCGATAGTACAGTCCATATAATTTAATGGTTGAAGATTATTTCGAGCAAATATTGACCGCGACTGCGCCTCAAATGGTCCATCCGCTTAGTGCAATTTTGCCATACTCTTTCCAACATTTCGTCCGGTATCTCACAAAATAAATGCTTCAATATTGTCTTCAAATGGGTCAATTGAAGTGGGCTTGTCTGTATAGACATGAGCTTTAACATAGCCCCACAAAAAATAGTCTTAAAGCGTTAAATCGCATGATCTAGCATTTTCAATGATCTTCACTCCAAAATCGACAATTCTGCTTATTTACGTATCCATTGAGCCAAAAATGCACTTCGTCGCCGAACACAATTTTTCGATAAAGAAGTGGATCTTCTGCCAACTTTCCAAGAGTCCATTTTGATAATAAAATTCAATGACTTGCAAGCGTTGTTCGTTTGTAAGACGATTCATGGTTAAATTATAGACCAAACTGAAGATGTTTAACATTGAAACAAAATACGAAACATGCATGTGCTGTTTAAACCAGTGTTGCCAAAAAAATTAATAGCTAAAAATTCACTCGCTACCTATGGTGACTTCTTATAGTTCACTATTTCTATGAATATAATCTGTTTGTTTGTCAAGTTCTCTATTAAAAACCATAATCTAAGTTTATTTATTGTCACTGTAATGCTGACAATAATTTTCAATTTGATAAATGAGTTTAATTAATAATTAAATCAATACGACAAAAAATACATGTTGTTTGATGGATTAACGAATCATTAATTAGAAAATTTTTTCTATGGTTTGACATTTATAGGTTTTAGGCATCATTAGGAATGATGCTTTAGGCATCATTACAGCATAAGAAAAAATTATAATTAAAATCGTTTTCCTTTTTAATAAATAAATATACGTACACATTAATTTTCTGATACATTTATAAATATTCATTATAATTCTTGTATTGATTAAAGGTCCTCATAAAACACACACTAAAAATCTCATTAAGCCAAACATTTTTGGTTTTTAGTTTGTTTTTGTTAATAAACGTTTTTACACATGATGTACTAACACTCATGTATAAATGGAATAAGTGTAATGCGTTAGAATTAATCGGCTTAGGAAAGCATTAAATGATTTTCTGCTCCTTTTTCCTTACTCTTCTTCGACTTTTGTTGTTTTTATGTTCTTTTGTTATGGAAATTTTTCTGGCCGTTAATCTTCTATTATTTTTCTCTACTATATTATAAATAATACCACTTAATGTCAATTTTATAAATTTTTTATGTATTTCACTTCCAAAATTATATTCGGATCCTGGTAACATAGCTAACAAGTAAATATAACACAAGATCCAAAATATAAAAGAAGTGATGGGTATTTTAATAGCAAATCATAATTTTTTAACGCTTCTGCACTCCTTGGCTATGATTTTCAAACGCAAAATTTTTCCCTTTAATTATAAGATATAAACGTGAAACTTTAATTTATCCATCACAGGCACAAAAACTATGGTTTTAAATGAAAACAATTAAATTTAAATTTTTTCTCCACCCTCCACATTTCAAAATACGATTTACACAGATTTAATATCCTTTGGGTCTATATGGCCCAACATACGATATTACAAGTTTACCAATCAGAATCATCGATCAATAAGTATTTCAGTCAAATATCAAAGTGTTTACAGTTTGACGGCTTTGAAGATAGAGCAGAAACAAGACTTCGTGGCAAACTAGCACCGATAAGAAACGTTTGGGATAAGTGGGCCCAAAGTTTTTTACAATCCTCATGAAAACGTTACTGTAGATGAACAATTGCTTTCATTTCAAATTCGGTGCAGTTTTAGGCAATATTTTCCATCAAAGGCCACCAGATATGGCATAAAAATTTGGGCACTTTGCGATTCCACAACTAAATATGCCTGGAATATGGGAGTGTATACAGGCAGAGCAAGGAATACACAGCCAGAAAAAAACAAGGCGAGATTTTTGTGTATTTCCGTATTTTTAATTTAGGTGAGAGAGTTTTGCACAATTCCATGTGATAATTTTCTTACTACATACAATGTTGCCATTGAACTTCTTTCTCGGAATATTACATTAGTTGCCACTGTCCGTAAGAATAGAACTTTTTTGTTATCAAAAATTCTGGATATGACAAAAAGCCTTTCAAGAAAAATTAAATTCGTTCTCGCCTTAAGTTCTTTTCATCATTCAGCCGATGTAAGAGATGATGAAAACAAAAAAACATGAAATAATGCATCATTACAACCACACGAAAACTGGAGTTGATGCGCTTCAAGAACTAGTTGCGAATTTCACATGTAACCACATGACAAAGCGATGGAAAAGTGAAGAAAAGGTTTGCCACATTGACCTTTAGCAAGAAATCTTTTTAAAAATATTCAAGAACAAAATGATCTCACAAGTGCCCAGCAATGTTCTAAGCAAAATAATACAAATACACTATTGTCCAGTAATTTACCAAATAAACGACGACGGGGAGTTTCTTTTGTCAAACTGGAAGGAATCCAAATAGGCATTCCACTGAATGTGATTCCTGTAAAAAATTTTGTTGCAAAGAGCACATGGTCACATTGTGTATAAATTGTCACAAAAATTAATAAATTTGGTATACGTTAGTATTAAAAATATAATTATTAATAATTGCTCAGAAGTCGCCGTAGTCTAGTAGATAGTGTGTTGGCTTATTAGACGTAAGGCCCGATTTGAAATCCCAGATCAGACAGCAAAACGAAAATATGAACATATTTCTTCGGCAAATCCCTCTCATCAGATTTCTGGCAAAAATTCTGAAAGCAAATAAAATTGCCATAACGAGCTTCTATGAGGTAGTGTCTTAGCTTTCAGACGTAAGGCCTCTTTTCAAAACCAAGGTAATATATCTCCGTGACCTGCTCTCAGCAGATT
The DNA here is from genome assembly GCA_014635995.1 of Sarcophaga peregrina. Classification (NCBI taxonomy): domain Eukaryota; kingdom Metazoa; phylum Arthropoda; class Insecta; order Diptera; family Sarcophagidae; genus Sarcophaga; species Sarcophaga peregrina. The sequence goes on from CM025789.1 coordinate 65,112,771, forward strand.
TCTGCCAAAAACTCTGAAAGTAAATAAAACTTGCCATGAAATGTTTCTCAAAAATCAATCGTCTGGAATCGTTTTTGGACAATAGTTCCCTCCACTAATATATAAAATTAACTCGATCGTAATTCTAACTGAAGTGTTGTTATGGCTAATGTTTGTATGTATGTTTCGATTAAACGATTTTCAGATTAATTTATTGAATTTCCTCAGCCTGATTCACGAATTTTTTTATATAAAATTTTCAATTTAAACAAAAAAGTTAGGCAAATGTTTGAATGACTGTAGAATGGTACCACGGTAACTGTTGATAACAAATTAAATGAAAGAAATTAAGAACATCAAGTTAAATGCGGAAAAAAGATGTTCAATGATTTCTATACTAAACCAATAAAAAGAAATAGAATCGATAGAACACAGCATATTGATAAAATATTAATAAAATATAAATTTTTTATTTAAAATTTAAATTCACATTTAAACTCACTTCAAAGCAATAGCAAATGGTTTTAAACTAAAACCATATTTATGCTCGAATTAATACTGAATTTTAATTAACAAAACTAAATGAAAATTTAAAACGAACAAGCAATCAACTTAATTTATTAATGAAGGTGACGGCAAGTATATTTTTAAAAATGATAAAAGCCAGATGAATTAACGTTTCGAAGTAATATTTAGGCGGACAAAAAATAAAATAACTTTTTAATTAGTGTTGTGAACGCTCCAACAATTTTTGTTGTTAACGATATCGACTAGATAAACGTTGGATGATGGACCGATATATGTACCTAAACATTAATATACAGTCAATCTCGTTTGTTACGTACTCTTTTATAACGAATCCTCGGTTAAAAGGAATTACTTTAAATGGTCCCAGCAATCAAATTTCATACATTTTACCTTTTTTAAAACGAACCTTCAGAAAAAAGTTTGAAGTGTGGCAATAGTCTTTGCTTTTATTTAATATGGCAGCATTAAATCGTAACTCAGCATCATTAATCAGTTGCTAGATAAAAAGAATTAACACTTATTTTTGGTTTTTAACAAAAAAAATTAAAATATTATTCGATTTTATATTTTCTTCCATGACTTCACCCCGTTTATTACGAACTTTCTCTATAACGAACTATTTTTTCTGGTCCCACGGAGTTCGTTATAACCGAGTTTGACTGTACAATGCATGTTAAAAAAAAAATCAGTAAAAAAAAACATAAAAAGAAATTTATTGAAATAATCGACAAGATTTAATTAGATTCCTGCCATTATTTTAATTTAAAGCTTTTATAACGATTATCAGTCAATCAAATCCTAAATTGCTAAATAAATTTTCATAAAACCATTGAATTGACATTTCCTTTGATTACTGTTGTTGTTTCTCTTTAGATTAATAATTGCACAGATACATACGTATATAAATGATAGTTTTGGATGCTTATTAAATAACATTTAAAAATAATAACAACAGCTAATGCAAATTTCATCAAACAATAACGCATCAAAGGAAAAATATTGAAAAATAAATCGTATGCTATGAAATATTGCATTGCTCTTCAACTGTACTGGAGAGATTGATTGATAAACAAGCACAGTATTTGATGCTGGAAAACTTATCTAAACTAATGACAATGACATCATTATATATGATCTAGGGATGCCAAACGGGGTTGATTTTTAAAAATCCCGGGATTCGGGATTTTGTAAAAATAGTTCCAAGATAGCTATATGCGGCTTGTAAGTATTCATCTCCACCACCTCCTGATGTAAATAAATGTAAATTAAAAATTTCTTTGCTTTTGCATTCTTCGATGCCATCGAATAACTTTTAAAAATGGAAGTAGGGTTTTCCTTATCTGAGATGCTATTATCAAAGTCGAGTGATATAGAATGTTTTTTCAGGACTTTTTGCAGGGTCAAAATTCACAATTCCAAAAATCCCGAGATAAGTTTTTAAAAATCCCGTAATTCGGTATTTATGAATCCTGAAATGCTGAGATTTTCCCGATTGGCATCCCTAATATGTACATATCCAAGAACTTTTAATAAAAACAAATGAAAAAAAAAAAATAATTGTGAAGACGATAATCTCGCTGATGATTAGATGATTGATTATATTGACGTTAGAATAAAGATGTGTGGAACAGAGAAAACTAACAAGTGTATCCAAGTGATTATAAGATTATAAATAATTTTGTTTGAACTAAATAAACAAACTGAGAAAATATAAAAGGGTCTTCCAACAGAGGTACATTTGGGAAATTAGTTGCCGTTTATTAATCTGTTTTACCAAATCACCACGAACGATCACAAATATCGATGTGTATTCGCTGAATAAACTCTTGATTAGTTGCTAACTGACCGTAATTTTAATTGGAAAATCATATTCAGTAAAGGAAACTATTTGTGGTGGAATGCGGACATGAACATATAAACTTTTGGAATTTAAAACGATACTAATCCACTTGTGATTCTGTCATTTGTATCTATGGGTAATGTAAATATTGAGGAAGCGTATGCTCTTAATGTTTTGGGCATGAGAATTAGTTGGGATGCTCGTTGGAACGATCACATTTTTCGAGTGTCGAAGGAAGCATTCAAGTGCCTTGGTTTTTTGTAACGGTGCAGAAAATACTTCACTCCATCCGACCTTCTTACTATTTACAGGACCTTTGTCCGACCCCGGATGAAGTACAACTCTCTTGTATGGGCGGGTGCTTCAAAGTCTATTCTAAACCTTCTCTACCGCGTATAGGAGAGGGAGAATGTGCTTATTGATGACAGTAGGGTATCCAACTCTATTGATTTCTTGGAGCATCGTCGCAATGTGGTGTGTGTTTTCTTGGTCTATCGGTACTATAATGGGAGGTGTTGTCGAGAGATACGGGGCTTGGTTCCCGATAATCACATATTTTTACATGGAAAACGTCGCTGTTTGGCGTCGATTTTTGGATAGCAGCGTTATTTGTATTTCAATTTAAACAGAGTGTTTGCTTAAAAAGAAAACATATCAATAATAAAACAAAATTTATTATATTTATACATTACAGGCTACTGTACTAACACCCTGAAACTAAGACCATATACGGTATACGTATACCAACAACGAATATTACAAAAATCATGCAAATAAAATATTACCTGGAATAGTAAAAAGCTGTGGTTTGAAATACGAAAAAAAGAGCTATAGAATAGCAAAAACAAACATTAACGAAAACTATTGCACGACCATAAATTACAATGTATTACAAGGGTGCTAAGCCATAGGTTATCACCATAATGTCAGCACAACAGTCAGTCTGATAAAAAAAAGGGAAAATAAAAGTAAAAACATTCCATTGCAAACAATTGCATAATGACTTTTTCTTCTTCTTATTTAATTTTATTTTTTACAGTTGGTGGTATTTCGAAAATAATTGTTGTCAAATAGTTAACTTACGTCCGTCATAGTAGAATCAATATGGAGTGGAACTCGAATTCAAAAGATAGAACAGAATTAGAACCATATGAAGGGAAATTTTATGATGATTTATTATTTTGGAGATATTAAATATTTTCCGGGTCATAGTGGAATACTGGGCAATGAGACGGCGGATGTCATCGCTAGTTTAGGTTCGCTTTTAGGGAGCGATTTGATAGTTGGTCCTGACCCCTCAGTCAGCCTCTATGGCCTCATCGATGGATGGGTCAGGGAGGAAGAGCAAAAGCGTTGTGGGAACAGATCACGTTGTTCTATTTCTAAACGTCTATGGCCTGCTGTGGACAGTAAGAGAACAGATTGGCTGTTGGGCTTGGTTAAGGCCAGTTTAAGGTTGGTTGTCGGTTTTATCACGGTTTACTACGAGATTAGGTTGCTAACGGGGATCTGGAACAGATCCCAGCCGGACTATTGCAAGGTATGTTGCGGTGAGGAGGAGTTGGAGACTGTCGAACACCTCCTCTGTAACTGTCCAGCCCTTGGTAGGTTGAGGTTGAGGACCCTTGGCAGGGCCTGCTTTGAGTTCTGTGTCGAGAGACGAAATCAAGGCTCTCCACAGATTCATTAGCAGCTTGGGCTGGTTGAGAGGTGCTAGGGCTTCATAAGTGTAGTCGCGCTCTCACCCTCTTTTGTTTTGTGTCTGTTTCTTACTGTGTAATTCCTCCGATTCCCATTCTTAACCGACAAGTACACATCCTCTAACCTAATCTAACGTTGTTTTTCGTTTTTTGACTTGCTTACCACTTTACAAAAATATGTTTTTATTTATAAAAGTGTTCTGTGTTGGAAAACATTTATTTGAGTTTTCACAAAATGGAGAAAAACAGAATTAGAAAAAGACCACTTTCGAAATTTCTATACCATCGAAAGCCATTTCGATCACGACTGCCAGAATTAGGTCACAGATTTATTATACAAACTATTTACATCCAATCGAATAATAGGAGCAATCTATCGAACAGCATGCCCCAAAATCTTTTGCTGCCAACTGGCGGGCTATTATAGGTTGACGTTTAGTTGCCAACTGTAACTTTATTGCAAAATAATTTTGTAAGCTACGAGGGATGTAATAGAATTCAGCTTACTAAACTCTTTTGTTTTTCCTTTAAACGTAAACATTATTAATATTGTTTTCCGATAACTTTTACTTCCCATTCAAGTAAATGAATGTAAACCAAAGAAAAATATTTTTTTTTATTCACCTTTTATCTGTTCAAAAGGTTTATCTTTTACTAGAATTGTTAATATTTAGTTCAAGGTTTTCTTTCCGTTTCTTGAAAGCATTTTTATTGACAAAAAGAAATTTTTTCTGCTGCTCTTTTAATTATTATCAATGATGCAACTGCAGAAGCTTAACTGTAAATGCACTTACTTTTATGTTGTGATTTAAATTTATTCATTGTAAACAAATGTGGTCACGTGCCGGTAGAAAGGACCTTGAATATTTCAGTTATGCGCATGACAGGATATTCGATAAAGCGTAAGTATCATATGATTTTCATGCTTCAATTGTTGTTTTCTTAAAGAGAGTTCTTTTTTTTAAATACTTCCAGTTTAAAATGATTACGAACAAATGAATTCTCTTTTAGAATGACAAAATAACTTTGCCAGCTTTAAAGATAAATAAATTTGTTGAAATTTTTCTCAAATATTTGAGTTCGAATACACATACATAATTGGTCATTACAACCTAGTTTTTCACACTACTTATGTTGGGTGTGTTCATTTTATACATAAGTGGCGGGGCCTACAGTTTAAAGTCTTCTCCGAACGACAGATTTTTAAGAAACTTTTTAATGGCAATTTTATTTACGCTCAGAGTTTTTGCCAGAAATCTGCTGAGAAGAAATCGCCGAAAAAATACTTTTTGTATTTTATTTTGATGTCTGGCCTGGAACTCGGACCCTGGCATTACGTCTAATAAGCCAGCACACTACCTACTAGAATACGGCGACACTCACCCTATATTTTTCAATGGAACATTTCATAGAGCAAACAAAAATTTATTTGTTGAATGTATCCCAATCAAAGGTTTTCAATTCCATTATTATATAAGAGTGCTTATACAAATTATTGTTACAATGCAACCTTCTTTTCTTGTACCATCTCAGTTACAGTTACATCGTAATAAATTATTTTCAAAAAGTTTTGCGTTTCCGTTAAGTAATCCTTGTTATGGTCTCAATAGGCAATTGAGATTAGTTTCTCGTAAGATGAAACTAATACTCTACAAGATGCTCATCCTACCCGTGCTTTTTTATGGCGCAGAAGCATGGACCCTATTAAGAACTGATGCAGCTGCCTTGAGAGTATTCCAACGTAAGATCTTCGGTCCAGTGCGAGTTGGCGATGATTTTCGCATCCGATTCAACAGTGAGCTGTATGAGCTCCTCAACAACATGGACGTTGTACAGCGTATTAATATCCAGCGGCTCGGTCATGTCGTTCGTATGGAGGAGGATGCTCCGGCGAGACGAGTATTTGATGCGGGGATCTGCGGAAGTCGGCGAAGAGGACGACCTTGTATCCGTTGGAAGGACCAAATCGAGAAATCCCTATCATCGATTGGTGTGACCAACTGGCGTAGGCGCGCAAGAAGCAGAGGCGCCTGGAAGGATGTGTTGCGGCAGGCCGAAATCCATTAATCGGGTCGTTATGGCCAATTAAGTAAGTTAGTAAGTAATTCTTGTTGAATATCCTTAGCGAATCTGAGTCGAGCTGAGTTGAGTTCGAACACTGCTTTCTAAATTTGTAAACTATAGTTTGAAGGATTTCTCATAAATTAGAGATGGAATCCGACAACTATAGTAGAAAAATTACAATATTCTATATAAAATTAATTAAAAATTAAATGCTGAGCTTCTTTTCATGTTTGAATTACGAACATAACTCAAGGGTGCTAATGATAAGGTGAATGATAAATTCGTAGGTAGTGTGGTAGCTTATTGGACATGAAGGCTCCGCTCAAAGCCTAGGTATGAGTATGAACGATATGTTTCTTCAGCATCTTCATCTCAGCAGGTTTCTTCCAGAAAACTCTACGAGTAAATAAAATTGCCATGAAAAATTTTCTCATCGAATCGACTTTAAACTGTAGGTCCCAACACTCAGGCCTATGCTTAACATACACAACATAAGCTAGGTCGTCATAACGATTGAAGTGTTGTAATGATTACTTTATATGTCTACATGTATGCGTGTAGTGAATAATTAATATATATACAGTCAAACTCGTTTATAACGAATTCTTGGTTATTACGTGCATATTTTCAAGACCCAACGTTTTAATAACAATTTTCATACAAAAAACTTCATTTATTACGAACTCGTTTATAACCAGAGAATTTGTTAAAAGGAGCTGCTTCTAATGGTCCCAGCAGTTAAATTTCATACATTTTACCTCTTTTATAACGAACCCTCAGAAAAAACTTTGAAGTGTGGCAATAGTCTTTACTTTTATTTAATATGGTAGCATTACATTATAACTCAGCATCTTGAATCAGCTGATAGGTAAAAAGAAAAAATATTTTTAGTTTTTAATAAAAAAAAATAATACTTTTTGTTTTTAATAAATGAAAAAAATTCTTTGTATTTTATATTTTCTTCTGTGATTTCACCCCGTTTATTACGAACTTTGCTTATAACGAACTAATTTTTCTGGTCCCACGGAGTTCGTTATAACCGGGTTTGACTGTATATACTATACAAACATTATGCACATCTGTCTAAACATAAAATTCGAATGATAACATTACTACGAATTTTTTAGTCTGATCGTTACTTGTGTCTTACTGGAAAGGTTGTCGTGCATTTTATTTTACTTAAACTTGGCTTAAAAAAAAAGTTAAATAAAATAAAACGATTGCATTTGTTACTTTTTAAGAATAATATTTAATATATGTTTACATTACAACATACATAAAATGTTTCATTTTCTATATTCTTCTGTGTGAAGATAAACTGGGTTGTACAACTGTTATGCATTTTCATTTGCCAATTGATAGTTTTATATGCGCATATTTAAACAGACAGACAAGTAACTTCATTTTAGTTTCCATTTGCTATAAAATTTCATTTTCGATTTTAGTGTAGTGACAATGATCTCTGTATGTATTTTCAAAGTAAAATTACCAGCGGCAATAAAGAATAAAAATATGCAGTTTGCCATATGAATAAAAACTAAGTTTTCTCTTTGGAAACTCTTTGAGTTTATTTTAGAGAAACTTTCCAGTAAAAATTTAAAATAAAAAACTGTTTTCAATTAAATAGTTATTATACAGAGTGTTTCATAGCCTGAACAAATAATACAGAAAATTTATGTTGTTATACTATCAGTGTAATAAAATAGCCATGAAAAATAATTCGAAAACTTATCGTTCAGAGTCGACTTTAGGCCGTCCACTTATGGATAAAATTAACACACACACATAAGTGGTGCGAGAAGCTAGGTCGTATTCATAATTGAAGTATCGTAATGACCAATTACGTATTTATGTATATTATGTAATACTACTATGACATTCAAAACTATACACATCAAGAGTTTATTTCAGTCAAACTTTTTAAAAGTTACACTGCTCGTTAACATGAATTGATGTGAGAGCAGCGTACACTGTACATTCATAAATTATTGAAATTTAAATGAACAATTTTATTTTATCGACTTTTTCCGTTTTGTTTTCCAACGGAAAATAGCAAATATTTTGAAAGTGGTTTTAATATTTTATCATTTGTTTGTGAAGCCTTCAGGTTAAGTTCTCCTAAAGCTTATATGATATAATAACAAGTTATTAAAGTTGGATTATATTTTAATAACAAACAATATCAATTAACTGTCGATACATGTTGTAATCTAATTTTAAGAATGTTTACATTAGTAATCAATAAACAGCTAAATATTCCACTGACGAATGAATGCTAATGAACGGTCATTGTGATTTATTTAAAGAGAACTTTTGGGTAGTCTAGTAGAAAGTGTGTTGGCCTATTAGACGTGAGGCCACGTTTCGAACCAGAGATCAGCAATAAGTATTCAAAATGATGAGTAGGTTCGAGTCATACTTATAATATCAGATATTTATACGCATTCATACTTATTTTGATATCATACTCATACTACTCATACTCAAAGTTGAAAGTACTTGTTGTATTCATACTTAACAATAAGAATGATGTTATTGACTTCGACTCGTCTCTACTTAACATTTACACGAAGCACAAAATAAATATGATTCGCATACGAGCACTGCAATACTCACAAGAAGATTGTGTGTATGCTTTGCTTGTTGTCTTTGTCTTTACTTTTTTCTTTGTTTGTATATGCAACAACAACAAAGGCTGTAAAATTTGATGAATGATTCGAGCTACTCGAATGACTTATAAGTATTATAAGTATTTTTCTAAATTTATGAATCAGAATGAGTATGAATCAAACACATTTCAAATGTTGTGAGTTTAATGTTAACGTTGTACTCATACTCATTGCTACTTATACTTATAAATCAATGTTGTAGCGAGTACGAATGAATCAGAGTAGTTGAATTTCAATTCTGTTCAAAATTCATTAATACTCAAAATTACTTGTGTGTTTATGAGTAGCGGAAAAACGATTCATTGCTGATATCTGGCTCGAACCCCAGGTCACATATTTCCACCAAAACAAAGTATGAAAAAATATTTCGTTGGTGTTTTTCTTTCACCAGATTTCTGAAAAAAAAACTGTAAAACAAAATTGCCATGAATAGTATCTCAAGAAATCGGTCGTTCGGCATCGATTTCTATTTGTGGGTCCGCCACTCATGTATATATTTAACACATAACTAGAGCCTGATCGTATTCCTGACTGAAGGGTGGTAATAACCAAATATTTGTGTATGTAAGTGGTTCACATTTTAAAAAGACGATTTCAATTAGCTTTAGTGCTTCGGGAGTACCAACATTTTAACCTAAAACGGCGAGTCATGCGAAAAACTTGGGAATTGTTTAAGAAAGCCTTATAAACTTGCAACCCTTATTAGCTTAAATTTAAAGCTACCCTTATTTACTATTGTGATATCTAATGCCAGAAAACTTGTAGTCATAAAGCCATTGATGAACTATTTTTGGCATACCCAATTACTTTCCGTGGCATACCTTCTCTTTCTAAAGCCTATAAGCCTCTTTAGTTTTTTGCATACAAAATTAAATATTCTATTGATAAATAAACACTCTCATATGATTTAATTTAATATTCATAAATTGCTAATTGTACACTTGTAACACTAATTATTCTGCAACATTAGTTCATCAAAACACCAGCAAAAATAAATATTTTCGTTCGATGCGAGAAGAGAAATTAATTAAAGAGAGCTTTTAAAGTGTAATTAGAAAAATAAAGAATGAACTCAAAATGTATTTGCAATTTTCTATAAATTAATAACAGCTATTCCTTTAGTTGTTATGCCTTTTAAATTTAAATGAGAGGGTAAAAATTAAAAAAAAAAACAACAAATACATAAGCAAACTACAAATAATAGATAATAGTAAACAAAAATAGTAAATAAAATGATGTTAGATGTTAGAAATGCATTAATTTATTCAAAATTTTCATTATGGCGTACACTTGAGCGTATGATTGTTGTTTATTTAATGTTCAGACTAGGGATGCCAACGGGATCGATTTTAAAAAATCCCGGGATTCGGCATTTACAAAATCCCGGGATATTTCGGGATAATTCGGGATCCAAAAATCCCGAAAAATCACGGGAGATTTTCTCTTAATACTAAAAATATTTCGTTAACAAAATCATTTGTATTCCAATTATGTACGTATATCAGAATTATATGTAATTAAAAATAAAATATTAAAACAGCAAGACAAAAAGTAACAAAAAAAAGCGTAAATTAACAAAAATAAAAATTATTCATGCTACGTATGCAAGTGCATTAGTTTTAAGAAAATTATTTAGATTCCAACAAAAAGATTAAAGCATCTAACATGTGATCTGATAGGCTTGAACGAATTTTGTTGTCAATATACCCTACCATTGAAAAACACTTCTCACAAACAACATTTGTTAGTAAAATAGTTCCAAGATAGCAGTATGCAGCTTGTAAATATTCACCTCTACCAACTCCTGATATAAATAAATCTATTTCTTTGGACAGTTGAGTATCTAAATCAGTTACCCTATTAATTCGTTTTATAGAGCTTTTGCATTCTTCGATGGCATCAAATAACTTTTTATCAATGGAAGTGGGGTTTTCCTCATATGAGAAGCAATTATCGAAGTCAAGTGATATAGAATTTTTTTTCAGGATCTTTTGTAGAGCCAAAATACATATGAATTCACTTCACAATTCCGAAAATCCCGAAAAATACCGGGATAAGTTTTTAAAAATCCCGGGATTCGGGATTTTGTAAATCCCGAAAATCTCGGGATTTCGTGTTTCGGCATTTCCCGATTGGCATCCCTAGTTCAGACGTATACGTTATGTGTTTGATTAAAAATTAGTAATTTGATTTAAAATGTATTTACCGGCAATAAATTGGTCAAATAAACAAATTGAAAATATTGAAATCGCCAAATCTGCAAATGTTCTCAAAACACTGGCTAAATAAATCTCTGGATAATCGGGCTGAAGTCAAATAAATGTTTAAAATGTGTGAGCATAGCTGCCAGATTTGACAATTTGTCGTCATTTCGACGACTTTGAGCTCCAAAAATATTATTTTGACGACATAGCGATTTATGCCCTTATTTTGACGATTTTTAGCAATTAAAAATTTACATCATTTTCCTTGCTTTAGTACATTAAAGTCTTCCTTAAGCTTTGTATAACAAGGTATTATATTTTTAAGTTATTTTTTAATACTGTGATGATTTTTCTGTATCTCAACTCGTAAAATAACATCGTAGTTGATAATAAATTATCATAAGCCATTGCAGTCAAAGGCAAGTGCCATTATTTTTTTTCTTTCATTACCACCAACACTCAGGAGTTAGCATTGTTAGGGAAATATATTATAGGCATGA
>CM025789.1:65124754-65156646 GCA_014635995.1 Sarcophaga peregrina
AGCCCGTCTTTTCACAAAACCAATAACAGCCCGAGCCTTGCCAATCATCAAACTAATATGATCAATAAAAAACAATTTAATATCCAATAATACTCCCAAATCAAGAAATGAAGTCACAGTTTCCAAAGGGCAGGAATTAATCACATAAGTGGACGAAATTACACCCCCGGGAGAGAAAACCATGCATTTACACTTCCCCAACTTAAGATCCATTAAATTAATCCTGCACCAAGTTACAAACAAATCAATATTTCGCTGAAGAACAGTCTGGCCATCATCATCAAAAGTCTAAAATAATTTAACGTCGTCATTAATTTATCGTCATTACAGCAAAAAAAAATATAATTTGGGAAATGAAGAAGATATAGAAGAAGTACTCAAATTAATTAGTGATTTAGGCGATATTACAATAATTGAATTCGATGATGAATTGAGTATGCCATCTCCGCACTCTGACAATGAAAATGAAAACAGAACACTAAAATAGACCACTATTATGGAAAAGGGGGACTTTTACGTCTTTTAATAAGCCACTGCATAGCAATTGTCAACAACGAGCAAACCTGTTCGGGCAAAAGTATGTATTTTGAACGATGTTTTACTGATGAGAATTTTCAGCAACAGCACAATATGTACTACATAAAGTATTTGGAACTGAATTGAAGACAAATACAATCGAAATTAAATAATTATATGGTGCCCATTTATATTTTGGTTGCTCCAAACTTTCCCGTTTAAAGATGTACTGGGAGCAAAAGTTCGGCAAAAACATTGTTTCTGCAAAGATGTCACGAAATCCTTTGTTTCTTTTACGAAAATGTCTACATTTTGTTCACACGGCAAAACCTTCAGTAGAATCACATTCAAATTATCTCTGGAAAGTGTAACTCATCATTGATGCTGTCAGATCCTGATTTCTTGCCATTTCCAGAAATTTCGCCAACTACTCAATACATGAGCAGATGATACGGTTGCTTGGAAGATTTCCAGGTAGGCTTCGACAATATGTTTTTAATATTACATACGCATACATTAGGGATCAAATCGGGAAATCCCGTATCTCGAAATCCCGAGATTTTCGGGATTTACAAAATCCCGAGATGTGCATGTGCATATAGGCTTGCACAATATTTTATTTTTTGAATAATTTTTATTTGTTTTTTTTTTTATTATTATATTAAAATTTTTGTATTTTGAATGCACATAAAAAAAGGATTGTTTTGTATTTTTTAATGGCAAATTATCGCACACAAAAAATTTCATTGAAATCCTCCAATTTTTAAATTACTTGGGACGGAAAGGGTTACACTGCTCGTTAACATGAATTGATGTGAGAGCAGCGTGCACTGTACATTCACAAGTTAATTAAATTAAAGTAAACAATTTAATTTATCGACTCCTTCCGTTTTGTTTTCAAACGGAAAATAACAAATATTTTGAAAATGGTTTAAATATTTTATCATTTGTTTATGAAGCCTTCAGATTAAGTTCTCCTGAAGCTCATATGAAATAATAACAAGTTATTGAAGTTGGATTATATTTTAATAACAAATAATATCAATTAACTGTCGATACATGTTGTAAACTAATTTTAAGAGTGTTTACATTAGTAAACAATAAACAACTAAATATTCCACTGACGAATGTATGCTAATGAACGGTCATTGTAATTTATTTAAAAAGCACTTTGCCGTAGTATAGTAGAAAGTGTGTTGGCTTATTAGTCATGAACCCACTTTCTAAACCAGAGATCAGCAATAAGTATTCAAAACGATGAGTAGGTTCGGGTCATACTTATAATTAAGATGCTTATACGCATTCATACTTATTTTGATATCATACTCATTCTACTCATACTCAAAGTTGGAAGTGCTCGTCGTATTCATACTTAACAATACGCATGATGTTATTGACTTCAAGTCGTCTCTACTTAAGATTTACACGAACCACAAAATAAGTATGATTCGCATACGAACACTACTATACTCCCAAGAGGATTGTGCGTATACTTTGCTTGTTGTCTTTGTCTTTCCTTTCTTCTTTGTTTGTATATGCAACAACAACAACAAAGTCTGTAAATTTTGATGAATGATTCGAACCACTCGAATTACTTATAAGTATTTTTCTAAATTTATGAATCAGAATGAGTTGGCATATGAATCAAACATATTTCAAATATTGTGAGTTTGATGTCAACGTTGTACTCATACTCATTGCTACTAATACTTATGAATCAATGTTGTAGAGCATACGAATGAATCAGAGTAGTTGAATTTCAATTCTGTTGATTCACTCATATTCAAAATTGCTTGAGTGTTTATAAGTAGCTTAAAAATGATTTATTGCTGATATCTGGCCATGAATAGTTTCTCAAAAAATCGGTCCGTCGGAATCGATTTTTATTTGTGGGTCCGCCACTCATGTATATATTTAACACGTAACTTGAACCTAATCGTAATACTGACTGAAGGATGTTAATAACCAAATATTTGTGTATGTATGTGGTTCACATTTTAAAAAGACGATTTCAATTAGCTTTAGTGCTTCGGGAGTATCAAAATTTTAACCCAAAACGGTGAATCATACGAAAAACTCAACAATTGTTTAAGAAAGCCTTATAAACTGGCAACCCTTGTCAGCTTAAATATAAAGCTGCCCTTATCTACTATTGTGATATCTAGTGACTGAAAAGTTGTAGTCATAAAGCTATTGATAAACTATTTTTGCCATACCCAATTACTTTCCGTGGCATACCTTCTCTTTCTAAAGCCTATAAGCCTCTTTAGTTTTTTTTGCGTACAAAATTAAATATTCTATTGATAAATAAACACTCTCATATGATTTAATTTAATATTCATAAATTGCTAATTGTACTCTTGTATCACTAATTATTCTGCAACATTAGTTCATCAAAACACCAGCAAAAATAAATATTTTCGTTCGATGCGAGAAGATGAATTAATTAAAGAGAGCTTTTAAAGTGTAATTAGAAAAAAAAAGAAAGAAATCAAAATGTATTTGCAATTCTCTATGCATTAATAACAGCTATTCCTTTAGTTGTTATGCCTTTTAAATTTAAATAAGAGGGCAAAATTAAAAAAAAAAAAACAACAAATACATAAGCAAACAACAAATAATAGATAATATTAAACAGAAATAGTAAATAAAATGATGTTAGATGTTAGAAATGCATTAATTTATTCAAAATTTTCATTATGGCGTACACTAGATGTGTTCTAGTAGGTAGTGTGTTGGCTTATTAGACGTAAAGCCAGGGTTCGAGTCCCAGGCCAGACAACAAAATAAAATACAAAAAGTATTTCTTCGGTGATTTCTTCTTAGCTGATTTCTTGCAAGAACTCTGAGAGTAAATAAAATGCCATGAAAAGTGTCTCAAAAATCTGTCGTTAGGAGTCGACTTTAAACTGTAGGTCTCGCCACTTATGTATAAAATTAACACACGCAACTTAAGTAGTGTGAGAAACTAAGTCAATAATCCTGACTCAAGGGTTGTAATGACCAATTATGTATGTATCTATAATCGGCCTGAAGCCAAAGAAATGGTTAAAGTGTGTGAGCATTAGAGATGCCAAACGAGATCGATTTTTAAAAATCCCGGGATTCGGGTAATAATAAAAATTATTAGTACATATGCAAATGCATTAGCTTTAAGAAAATTGTTTGGATTCCAACAAAAAGACTAGAATATTGTTGTCAACAAACGGTGCCGTAAAATAGTTCCAAGATAGCTATATGCAGCTCGTAAATATTCGCCGCTACCACCTCCTGATGTAAATAAATCTATTTCTTTGGACAGTTGAGTATCTAAATCAGTTACCCTATTAGTTCCTTTTATAGAGCTTTTACATTCTTCGATGGCATCAAATAACTTTTTATCAATGGAATTTGGATTTTCCTCATCTGAGATCTATTATCGAATTCAAGTGATATAGAATTTTTTTTCAGGACCTTTTGAAGGGCCAAAATACCTATGAATTCACAATCCCGAAAATCCTGAAAAATCCCGGGACAAGTTTTTAAAACTCCCGGGATTCGGAATTTTGTGAATCCCGAAAATCCCGGGATTTTGAGAATCGGGATTTCCCGATTGGCATTCGTAGTGAGCATAGCTGTTAGATTTGATTATTTATTGTCATTTGGATGATTTTGACCTCCAAAAATATCATTTTGACGACATGACGATTAATGCCCTTATTTTGCTTTCCTTGCTTTATTACATTAAAGGCTTCCTTAAGCTTTGTATAACAAGGTGTAAAATATTATATTTATAAATTATTTTTTAGTACCTGTGATGATTTTTTTGTATTTCAACCCGTAAATAATATCGTAGTTGATAATAGATTATCATAAGCCGTTGCAGTCAATTTTAAAATTTCGATTATAGCTTCTAATATTACCAACGGAAGAACAAAGGCAAGTGCCATTATTTTTTTCTTTCATTACCACCAACACTCACGAGTTGACATTGTTTTTGAAATTAGGGAAATATATTATAGGCATGAGGAAACCGGGAGGAGTGTTTATGGAGACTAAGTTTGAATATTTTTATACCATAAGTAACAGGAAAGATCTCTGCAGGAAAGCAGTTAGATATTCGAATAGTCGGTCTAGCAAACAAACTTTGTCTGTAAGGCGGTGTGCGATACACTGGAAAATCGACCATATATGGATGTGATTGCCGAGAAAGACGAGTGTTATGTAGGAATACATGATTGTCCCTTTATTTCGCTCGAACAATATACATTGTAGTAGCGATAGAACACTATGTAAAAGCCTTAAAATAGGATTTAAGTGCTTACCCATACATGAGAGTTATATTCCATTTTCGGTTAGTTATAAATGGTGTAATTTGTAAGTGGATCAGATGAAGTGAAGTATTTTTTGCAACGACTTACGAAACCAAGGCACTGACATATGTGCCAGTCTTTGCGAGCATCACAGTGAATTTGCATGCCCATAAAGTCAAAATCTTCTAACTCCCTAATATTTACACCACACATGAATATAGATGATGCAATATTATCGCTGCTTAACATTGACTTTATATGTGTTTGTTATTGAAAACCTTTCAATTTATTTATTACTTTTTTCTGATGATTTTTTTTCGATTTCATTAAACGTCTTTGACGATTTTTTTTTTCAAATATTTGACGATTTGATGCTCCGTTTATCTGGCAGCTATGTGTGTGAGAAATTTCTGTTTTGTGTTGTAAGACAAACAAATTCGCAAAAACCTTTGCATCTCTTCAACTGACACGCACATGTAATTGATGTTTGATGTCAATGTAATGACAATAACTAAAACACCACTAACAAACTTGGAATCCGTAGATAAAAAACCTGAAATACTTTTATATATTGAGTACATGAACCACTCAAAAGCTGAATAATATTTTTCAATATAAAGAAAAAACATTTAGTAAAATCAATTTCATTTCATGTTCCAAAATCCAAAAATTAAAAAGAAAAAAACCAAAGAAGTTGTTACCAACAATAAAAACGGATTTCTTGCAATTTCAATTTGCTTGTAATTCTAGTTTTGCATGGTTGTCACTGGTTAGTACTAGAATATCTATCCTTTCGTTGCGTGCATATTTGAAAATGTCCTTAATAAACAGTACAGTCAACCCTCCTACAACGCGGTGAGTGCGTACTGCGTTATGTGGAAACCGCACTATAAGAAATTCGGATTTCAGGTGCAAACCGCGGTTAACATGATATTTTTAGTGTAAAAGTAAAAATCTCAATGTAAATACAAAGCTTAAAGCAGCTTTAATGTGCAAAACTAAAGAAAATTACGTAAATTTTTAATTTCTAAAAATCGTCAAAATAAGGGCATAAATCGTCAAATCGTGAAATTTTTGGTGCAAAAAATTGTCAAAATGAAGATAAATCGTCAAATCTGGCAGCTACGCATGTAATGGATACTCTTAGTTCTCATATGGATTAGAATTCAACAATTCTGTGTATTCAAGTATCCATTCATTCATATGTAGGCCACAACCCAGATGATTGGCATTTGGCTGATGAAGGTCCACAAAGTTGAACAATATCAACTTTCCGAAGTTCCAAAATGTCACAATAAAATTTCTAAAATGTCACCATAACTAAAATAAATTACAAACATTTTTCTATTGTTTAACGACAAAAAAAGTTTGAAACAACACATCGTACAGCAATATTTACTATCAACTCATCTTAAGTAACAAAGTTTATGAGAAAGTTGTTCTATTTTAAAAGTAAATAAATTCTCCCAGAGAATAGAAACGCAACTGAGAGGAAAAAACCTGAAAAAGAAGGTTTTTTATGGTTTGATGTTAAATTTTTGTCACTTAAAATATATTTCCAAGAGTACAACAGCGCGAAACTATAGGAAACAACTAAAAGACAAACTAGTGATGCACAGCAAACATTATTAACTATAAAGTGTTCAAGTTTTGTATCTCCAGAAAGAAGAGAGAAGTGGCAATAATGGCAAAACAATTTTGGGTCTTGAAATGTTTGACATTTTTTTATGACTTACTGTACTTGTTTGATATTTTTTATGTTTTTTTTATTACTAAAGTAATGAAATTTTTCTTTTTTATAAATTTCAAAGAATGCTCTTTTGTGACTTTTACCGTTGAACTGTCTTTGTTGCTGCATACCAAAAGTGGTTGTATGTTGAAAATTTTTAACACGTCAAGCAGACTTCATAACAGAGTGTATCATTTTTGGTTATTTGATTCATTACTAGGTGATTGGGTTCAATAGTCGACCGAGTTAATTTAATTCAAGAGTTCAGTCGATTGCTCCGATTTTTGTTGGGATATGATAATTAGCTAGAAGGTACTATGAGAGGCCCAACTTTTTGGTTAAAATTAGCAAGATAGTAAAAATCATTGAATTTAAACAGTTTTCAATTCAAAGTTTGAATTTCAAACCTATCTGGAAATATTGTGTAATTATTGACTCTCCCCAAATTTTCGAAGGAAAAATATCGTTTAATTTCTTTTCACCATTGGACCTGAACAATTGAAATCGTATTCTTTCTTCTCTAAGATGTAACCTCATTATTGAAGTAAACGAATCCAATATGCTTCATTCTTATGCAAATGAAGGCATAAATGGTAAATTGCAAAAGTAATAACCAAATGGCTTATTGAATAAGGCGCTGATATTAGTTGAATTGAAACATATTGATGTAAATAAGAATGAACCTATAACAGTGACAGTAATTTTTAGTGGGCTTAGATCAAATTGACACACTTAACAGAGATAGTCTAACAAGCCAGGTCGTAATCCTGACTTAAGAGGGGGGGCTAAATTATGTTCTATTCAAAACAATTTTTCGTCTATTTTTCACTAACTTCGTTAGCATTCTCGAGACTATGGTTAGGTTTTGTTAGATAGAATTATGAATATTATACTATTATTCATCATCAAAATTATTCATTTTATCATCAATATTATTGATTCTTCTAGCTTCTACAGTACTCGTCAGCGTCACCTATCGAACATCACTCATCTGAAGTTTCAAGTCCCGAAGTTGTTTTATTTACAGAATTGTTGTGAATATCTTCGTTTTGGAGGCCAACAAATGTATTTTAGCCCATCAGAGCCAAATAAGTTAAACTTTGATTCTGTCTCGTCTTCTGATAAAGTCAAGCCGTTTTTTCTTATTAACCTTACTTATAATCTTACTTATAATGCAGTCCTTGCGCTGACCAACTTCTCTCTCATTGGCGCGGAGAACTTGGTCAATACAGGTACTGCGTTCACCTGTAACTCCACAACGGAGTTACCTTACTTCTAAGTGCGTTCTTGGTTGGTTTTCTATCTAATAAATTTACCTCTCTTAATCAGTTTCTGGCTGTGTGGACTCCAATACAAATTCCTAATTGGTCGTTTGCAAATTTCTGAGGGTTGACTTTGCTTATTTTTACCATTTGACGGTCTTGTCGGGCAGTAAGTTTGCGAAGTCGACCACTTCCTGGCTTTCTTTCAAAGTTATATGTTTGACGATATAACGATGAAATCCGACAAACCGTTGATTTGTTGATATTAAGATGATGAAAAACTCACTGATTTGCCTTCTCCCACAGCCTTTATAATGGCAAATTAGTTATCTTCTGACATCAGTTTCTGTTTTAAAATTCACAATTTCCAAAGGTTTCATTAAACTTTTATTTTAATTATTCTAATTGATCTATTTGACGTCGTCGTAGTCTATTAGGTAGTGTGTTGGCTTGTTAGACTCATGCATAAAATCGACACGCACATATCATAAGTGGTGTGAGAAATTAGGTCAATAATCCTGGTTGAAGGGTCCAACATTTCTGTTGTTTAATTCTTTGTCTCTTGTTAATTAAATGTCGCATATCTTATGAATCTAAAAGCATTAGTACTCATACGTATGAGCAACATTTTTTAAATACAGCATCATATTCCATGTTGCTCATACGGCTTAGTGTTTATTGTTACTGTGCAATAGGGAAGCCAAACGGGATCGATTTTTAAAAATCCCGGGATTCGGGATTTACCCGATATTTCCCAGGATAATTCGGGATCCAAAAATCTCGAAAAATCACGGGAAAAATTTCGATTTTCCCTTAATAATAAATATATTTTGTTAACAAAATCATTTGTAATACAATTATGGATATCCGAATTATATGTCATTAAATATATAATACAAAAACAGCAAGACAAAATGTAACAAAAAAGCGTAAATTAACAAAAATAATAATTATTCATACATACGCAGCAAATGTATTAGTTTTAAAAAAATTATTTGATTTGCAAAAAAAAAATTGAAGAATCTAACATGTGATCTGATAGGCTTGAACGAATTTTGTTGTCAACATACGCTGCCGTTGAAAAACACCTCTCGCAATCAACATTTGTTGATAAAATAATTTCAAGATAGCTACATGCAGCCTGTTAATATTCACCTCTACCACCTCCTGGTTTAATTAAATCTATTTCTTTGGACAGCTGAGTACCTAAATCAGTTTTATAGGGTTTTTGCGTTCTTCAATACCATCAAATGATTTTTTTCAATGGAAGTACGGTTTTCCTCATCACTCTATCGAAGTCGAGTGCTATAGAATTTTTTTTCAGGACATTTTAAAGGGTCAAAATACATATGAATTCGTAGTCCCCATATATAAATTTCAAAAATCACGAAATTCGGGATTTGAGAATCTCCAAAATGCCGGAATTTCGGAATTCGGGATTTTCCGATAGGCATCCCTACTGTGCAACTTACAGCATAAGATTGTTTTAAAAAATATTTACTTTATTTCTTTTCTTTCTTTCTCTTTTGTAATGGTAATGGTACAATGGTTCAATTTCGACCTCCGGGTACTGTGCTTGTCTTGACCGACAGGTGCACGTCCTCTAACCTAATGGTAATTTTAAATATAATTTAATATTCTTTATATTTAAATACAAACATATTTAACATTTTGATATGTAATAAACAATTGTAAGTGATCTTTAACTTTGTATACAGAAAAGCCTCTCAAAAGGAATAATGAATTCTTTTCATACTTATCCTTGAACTTGAGAAATCAAGTTTTACAAGATTTGTTCTTCCATTAAGTAATATAAAAAGTTATATTTGTTGAATGCAAATTCTCTTTGAAAGTCGATTGTGGAGATTTGATGAGATTTAAAACAACTGATACAACATTTATAAATCAAAGTAAATTTCATAAGGGGAACATTTTGTGGCATATTTAAAAATTTTTATTGTAAATCTTATCAAAGCATCTTGTTTGGTATTCCAAGTGACCAAATTTTAAACTCATTTTCTATAAAATTCTTTTTCATATGATATATTTAAGCATACAAGTATCATTATGGGAATTCTAACATTTCCATATAGTCATTCTTGCAGCATTTAAAACCAACAAAACCGAAAAAATTCAAATGCAAATAGGCCATAATAACAATTATTGTATTTTATATTGCTGCTACTAATATTTGTAGCATTTTTTATCTTCTTATTGTGCATAATGTTAAGTTTATATCTAGTACGAAATTCTTGAATCTACGTATGATGGGTGCAATCTGGTTTGTATTCAGATCTAAGTGTATGCACCAGAGATCAGCAATGAATCCTTTTACCGTTTCACATAAGCACTCATGCAATTTTGAGTATGAATGAATCAACAGAATTAAAATTTAACTTCTCATTCGTACTCGCTACAACGTTGATTTATAAGTATAAGTAGCAATGAGTATGAGTACAACGTTGACATAAAACTCACAATATTCGAAATATGTTTGATTCATACGCCTTCTAATTGTGATTCATAAATTTAGAAAAATACTTTTAATACGTATAAGCTATTCGAGAGCATCGAATCATTCAACAATATTTACAGCCTTTGTTGATGTTGCATATACAAACAAAGAAGAAAGGTGTTATATATTCTTCTATGTTATATATTCTTCAGAATGTCTTTATTGAATAATGTGAAAATAAATTATTATATTTTAAGTACTAAAGCAAAGGTAACATTGATTTAAAATTTATAAATTTAAACAAGTATAAATACAACAAGTATACTACATTTCTTCCCCTTTTTAGATTTTGAAATTATACAATAACAAAACAAAATTTTTTATTGCAATTACAACTGATACTTAATGTTTTTATTCTTTCTTAATCTAGCCTTTAATGGTAATTCTGTAATATTATCATCTTTGTCACTCACATTTTCTGCATCAAAAAATTCTTCCTCTTCTTCTTCTTCTTTTTCATTCCTTACTTTTTCAACACTTAAATTTTCATTTTGTTCTAAGTTTTGTGGAGTACTTGATAATATTACATCTTTTTCCATTAATTTTAATTGATTTCTATGAGCAACCCTTCGTCGTCTATTAACTTCAATCAAATATAGTGTGTCACTAATTTTTTTGCAAATGGTACCTTTGACCCATTTTGCATCACTATTTTGATCTGGATTCAAATACAAAATATTTTTACCAACTTTTAAACTGAAATTTTTAAATTTTTTGCTTTTTTGAAACACATTTTTCTCTAAAATCTTTTTATCTTTGTAGTTTGTTGGATTTACTTTTGTATTTGAGTCTTTCTTTAAGTTAATGTACGATAATAGAGTAATTGGTTTATATGATAAAACAAATTCACTTGGACACATACCTGTGACAGTGGATGGAGTGTTTCGGTATTTAAATAAAAAGTTTAATACGACGTTTTGGACAGAAAGTTTACCGAACTTGTTAGATAAAAAGTACGATTTCAAACTATTTTTAACAGTTTGAACACCTCTTTCTGCCAAACCATTACTGGGGGGATGATAAGCAGGACTAAAAAGTTGATTTATTCCGTTTGATTTTAAAAATAATTTAAACTCCTCCCTTCTGAATTTTGGTCCATTATCGCTTACTAGCGTACCGCAAAATCCAAAATTTGAAAATAAAAATTTTAATTTTTCAATAACCAATATTGCTGATGTTTTATATAAAACTTGTACATCAATCCATTTAGAAAAATCATCAACAACTATTAAAAAATCATTATTTTTGAACTGAAACAAATCCACATGAATGCGTTCAAACGGAAAAGAAGTTGGAGGCCACGTGAAATTTGGACAATCTTTCGTCTTGTTTTGAGTTTTTTGACACGACGGACAATTTGAAACATAACTCTCAATACTTTTAACAATGGAAGGCCACCAAAACGAACCACGAGCCAACAACTTCATGCGAACGATCCCAATATGCGTATCGTGTAGCAACGATAGAAATTTACCTCTTAAAATTGTGGGTATAACTAAACGATCCCCATAAAATAAACAATTCTTCTTGACCTCTAAAGAAATTTTAATATTATTATATGGAATTAGTAGACTATTTGATTTCATTTCTTTTGACCAACTATTATTTTGAACTAATTCCATAACCTTCCGTATTGTAGGGTCTTTTTGAGAATACAGGACAATGTCCTCCAAGGAAATTGGCGCTGCATTAACAAAATTGAAAAAATTTATATTCAAATTACTAACATTAGTTTCGCCTTCTAGTGGTAGACGTGACAATGCATCGACATTTTTCTGTTTTGAACCAGGACGATATTTAATTTTACAATTATAATTTGATAAAAATAAAATCCATCTATGAAAACGAACAGAGACAATATTAGATAAAGCTTTTTGATCACCTAAAAGTTTTTCAAGTGGTTGGTGGTCGGTGTATACCGTAAAATTATAACCATAAACAAACTTGTGAAATCTCCGAATTGCAAATACCACCGCTAAAGCCTCTCTATGAATCTGAGAATAATTTTTCTCTGCTTTACTTAACGTAGATGAAACCATGTAACATGGCCTCTCCTGACCATCAACAACTACACTTAAAATGGCACCAACACCGTATGGAGACGCGTCACACGCAATTACAATAGGTTTATTTGGATCGAAATGAACCAACAAATTGTTATTGCATAATAACTTTTTACAGTTTTGAAAAGCCAGGGTGCAATCTTCATCCCAACTCCATTTTACGTCTTTACGCAATAATTTATACAAGGGTGCTAAGACCGTAGCACTATTTGGCAAAAATTTGGAATAATAATTAATTAATCCTAAAAAACTTTGAAGTTGGTCAATATTACTTGGTTCAGGTGCTCGTATTATAGCCTCCATTTTAGAATTTGAAGGTTTTATACCTTCAGGGGTAATGATATGACCCAAGTACTCAATTGTA
Organism: Sarcophaga peregrina; assembly: GCA_014635995.1. Taxonomy (NCBI): domain Eukaryota; kingdom Metazoa; phylum Arthropoda; class Insecta; order Diptera; family Sarcophagidae; genus Sarcophaga; species Sarcophaga peregrina. Next base: position 65,137,496 of record CM025789.1, read on the forward strand.
TTTACTAAAAGTTTACATTTATTCCAATTGATTTTAACATTGAATTCTTGCAATCTACTCAAAACTTTATACAATTTAGATTTACAATCTTCTTCACCGTTACCAGAAACTAAAATATCATCTAGATATACAGCAACGCCTTCTAAGCCCTGCATAATTAGATCCATCACTCTTTGAAAGATCATAGGTGCAGTTGAAACACCAAATGGTAAACGGCAAAACTGAAACAATCCCATATGGGTATTGATAGTTAACAACTCACGTGATGATTTATTTACCGATAGCTGTAAATATGCCTTACTCAAATCAAGAATACAAAAACACGTTTTACCCCTCAAACTTGAGGGAATATCATCAATTAACGGTAATGGATATACATCCATTTCAATAACTGGGTTTATGGTTACTTTAAAATTCCCACAGATTCTTATAGTAGAATCTTTTTTTATGACACAGACAATCGGAGTTGCCCAAACACTTTTTTGGACGGGCTCTATTATTCCCTCGTCACGCATTCGACCCAACTCGGCCTCTATAGAATTTTTTAAACTTAAAGGCACTGTGTACGCCTTAAAAAATTTTGGTTGAGAATTTGGCTTGACAAAAATATCAGCTGAAAAACTTTTAATAGGACCTATACAATCCAAAAATAAGGATGGAAACATACTTTTCAATATTTCCACGGTACTGGTTTGGCAGACGTTTTTTATAGATAAAATATTACTTGTCTTACACAAGGTTACCTTAAAAAATTTTCGCCAACCCGGAAATATAACATCTATCCAATTCCGTCCCATTAGAGGTGTGAATTGCCTGTTGGATTTCACTACCACCAATTCCAAATCACTTTTTCCATCAACTGTCACCAATATTCTTCCAAGAACCTCCACAGCATTACCTGTTAAAACTTGTAAAGGTGGAAAATCAATACATTTTAAATTTAAATCATTAAAATAAAATTTATAGTCTACATTAGAAATAACGGACACGACGGCTCCAGTATCTATTTCCATTTCTAAAATTTTACCATTTACGATAAAACTCTTTACCAGTGCTGACACCGATCTATTTACCCAGTTTAACGATCCCAGCTTAAACTCCAACTCGTTAACATTGTTCTGTCTATTTAAATACCTTTGAGTTGATTTATTCTTTTTCGAAAAACAAGCTTTCGCCGAATGTCCTTTCTTTCCACAGGAAAAACAGGTCCACTCCTTAGCCGGACAACTGCCACTTGCATGCTTGGATGCACATTTTGTACATTTTTCATACTTCTTGTACTTTTGAGGGTAATGATTTATTTTGTTGACATCATACGACGATGAATGCATACTTTTTTGTTCTTTGGTGACCAGCTCGAACGATTGTGCTAATTTGCACGCCTCTTCCCAGTTCAAAGATGATGTTGAGAGCAATTTTGTCTGAAGTTGACTGCTGGTAACCCCACAAACTAAACGATCACGCAATGCTTCATTTAAAAATGCACCAAACTCACAACGTTGTGATAATAATTTCAAATTTAGTATATATTCACTGATGGGCTCATCAGGCTTCTGGGAACAACTATAGAATTTAAACCGTTCGGCAATAATATTTCTTTCCGGACTGAAATGTGGCAAAATTATTTTTACCAGATCCTTAAAAGCTTTACTTGTTGGCTTTTCTGGTAACAAAACCGATTTTATTCTTTTATATGTATCTGGGCCAACCAATGTTAAAAATAAAGCCACTTTGTTTTTATCTTCCACATTATTTATTATAAATAATTGCTCGATCCGTTCTAAATATTCGCCAAAATCGTCACCAAACACAAATTGTTCAATTGATCCAATTAAAGACATTTCCTTTTATATAATTTTTTGTGTATCTTCTTTTTTTTTCCTTATAAATTTTTCCTTTTTTTTTCTGGGTTCCACACTGCTCGTCGCCAAATATGTTATATATTCTTCAGAATGTCTTTATTGAATAATGTGAAAATAAATTATTATATTTTAAGTACTAAAGCAAAGGTAACATTGATTTAAAATTTATAAATTTAAACAAGTATAAATACAACAAGTATACTACAAAAGGAAAGACAAAGGCAACAAGCAAAACATACACACAATCTTCTAAGTAGTGTTCGTACGCGAATCATACCTGTTTTATGCTTCGTGTAAATGTTAAGTAGAGAAGAGTCGAAGTCAATAACATCATGCATATTGTTACGTATTAATACGACAAGTACTTCCAACTTTGAGTATGAGTAGTATGCGTATGATATGAAAATAAGTATGAATGCGTATAAGTAGCTGAAATTATAAGTGTGACTTATTGCTGATCTCTGGTATGCACCAAATACCTTTGACTCTGGTTTAGTAATAAGCACGATAAAATTGCGTTGTCCAAACTAAATGGGCGAAATGTGCGGTTTTTGTAAGGCTATTCATTTTATTTTTTTAGCATATTTTGCACAGTATTAGCTTAAACCAATTTGAATTTCTTCACTTCCTTTATAAATCTAAAAAAATAAAGTAGGAAGAGAACCAACAACGCTTACTGATGCTTTTTATTAAAATTTAAAAATCAACAAAGAAAAACAACAACAGTGTTGCATTTTTTTTTTCTAGCCACTGTATATATTCTTTATATTTATACTTCTGTCACGACTCAAAAGAACTTGTATGAAAATACATTGAAAAAGAACTAAAGGTTTGAAGTCAAGCGTGGTCTACAAAATAATACAAAGGAAGTTAACAGTAAAGAAAACTTTGTGACAGTAAACTTTTCTAATTTGGGAATAGTTTAACAAAGGCGTACATGATACAATATAACTATATAACGATAGTTTACAATGGCAATTTTTTATTTGATAGTCTTTTAAAAATAGTTCAAAAGGGCAACTTCACATTCGTTAATTGATTATTTATCTTAAGAATAAAATTTTTAAACTGAAAGAAATTTAAAGAAAAATATTTAAAATGTTTGGACTAGTTATATTTCGAACACTTGTTCACCACTACATTGGTTCTTGCGGTACACGCATCTTATACATCCATACATAATTGGTCATTACAGCTCTTAAGTCTGGATTATTGATCTATTTTCTCACACTACTTATGTTGTGTGTGTTAATTTTATACATAACTGGCGGGACCTACAGTCTAAAGTCGACTCCGAACAACAGATTTTTTGAGACACTTTTCATGGCAATTTTATTTACTCTCAGAGTTTTTGCCAGAAATCTGCTGAAAAAATACCTTTTTTGTACTTTATTTTGGTATCTGGCCTGGGACTCGAACCCTGGCTTTATGTCTAATAAGAAAGCATACTACCTACTAGACCACGGTGACTTCTACAGTCGTATATAATAAGTTCGCAGTTACTGCTGGCTGGTATAATTGTCTGCAGTTTTTTCATGCTGAATTTAGTATGCAATAAGGTAAGGGTCTTTCATCGAAATTCGTAGTACTTCTTGAAATTTGTAGTTGTTCATTGAGAACAATATTTTCGACAGACAATATTGGCCATAAACGAGCCTCTTTTTCTTTTATTTTTATTGGGATTACTCAACAGTCCAAAGCAGATAATTACAACTTTTCATCCTAAATTCATATTCGAGTATTAAAATGCTTTTGTTATGGTTTTATTTCTTCCTTTTCTTCCCTTTTACATACATTCTGATCATTTTTTATCTTGCAACAAACATACAGGATGGCTGATATGTATTGCAACCAACTTCAGGTTGTTATCATTTGTAAACCGCTCGTCTGACAGCTGACAGACTTATTCCAGTGACAGTTCATTTTATTACTTACAAGCTTACAAAATCATTTCGATCTATAGCATTCAGAAAAAAAGTTATTCGTGTTGGAATTCAAGCATGATAGTGTGACTGCTTTATATTTGGCTGGAAAACCATAGGTGGCTATCGTTAGAGCCCTGCAGCATTTAAATGAGAATAAATTTTTTGTTTCTCGTACCATTGCTCGTTAGCGTGATATTGGCAATATTGCATCGCGTCCAAAAACGGACGAAAAAAAATATGGTAACAACACCAGAAATGATCCGAAAAGTGAAGGCCAGATTTAATCGAAATACTCGCCGTAGTTGTAGAAAAATTGCTCGTGAACTGAACATATCGCGAGAACGGATGCAACACATATTAAAAATTCGAGTTCCAAAAAGTGCAAGAGCTCAACGATGGACAAAAAAAGTTGCACTAGAAAGAGCCAAGGAGTCACGAAAGTGGCCAGTTACCGAATTTGGTTTTCACCGATGAGAAGCCATTCCAAATTGAGTAGTTTATGAACAAACAAAATGATCATATTTACTTACCAAAGAGATCGGTTGATTATTTACACCTGCGATTGGCCACCAGAACCGAAGCACCAGCGATGATAATGGTGTGGGCTGCGGTTACGGCCGATGGTTGCTCTCCGTTCGTATTCATCGCGTGGAGTCAAAATAAATGCCGAATTTTATTGGGAAAATATCTTACAAACAGTATTGAAACCCTGGACAGATAAGCATTTCGGCCGCAGACCATGGACATTCTAACAGGACTCAGCACCACCTCACTCAGCACGCGTCAACCAAGAATGGCTTAAAAAGGAGGTACCTCGCTGCATTTTTACCGAACAATGGCCACCAAAATCTCCGGATTTCAATACGTTGAACTTTGCGCCTGCGGCATTTTGGAGAGTAAGGTACGCACTAAAAAATACCAAAGTGTCGATCATCTTAAGATGACGCTTCGCCAGGAATGGGTCAAAATATCGCAGAACCACTTTCGTACAGCCTGTGATGGCTTTGTCGGCCATTTTTAGGCCATAATTCGTACAAAAGGTGGTCACTTTGAACAAAACTAAACTGATTCTAAAATTTTATGTTATCTCCAATATTTTTTACTTTTGAACAATAAAATAAAAAAAAAAAATATAGCGCTTTACTTTGTTGCATTATATATCAGCCAGCCTGTATGATACCTAAAACCTGTGCAAAGAGTTTTCCACAATAAAATCAGTAGTAGTAGATTTTAATTCATTTTTATAAAATTGCAACTGAAAATGAAAAAGAAAAACAATAAAACCACAACATAAAGAATGTGTATTCGTTTTTGTTTTAAATGAAGTACAGTTGCAAAAATGTATTATCATTAGATAAATAATTCTTAAACCCACACGCATATTTCACTTTTTGTAAGTACCTATTGTTAAATTCATTTTACTGGTAGGAGTATCATTATAAATACACGTACAAACATACAAATAAAAAACAAAAATATTTAAGAGAATAGTAGTGCTAGCTACAAGGAAAACTAGAAGGATTTCGATTTTCAAATCAAGAAGACGATCTTTAGCAAAACGCAATATAAACAAATATATATCTTTCGAGGGTGCACTGTCAGACTAAAGACCGGTCCTGGTCGTGGGTTCGATTCTCACCACAGACTCTGGCCTGTGGGCATAGCTGCCAGATTTGTCGATTTATCGTCATTTTGACGATTTTGAGCTCTAAAAATATCATTTGGACGACATAACGATTTATGCCCTTATTTTGACGATATTTAGCAATTAAAAATTTACGTCATTTTCTTTACTTTATTCTATTAAAGGAATCAAGATACAAAACTGTAACTAAATATGAAAAGTATAAAAAAAAAATAATTTAAGAAGTCAGAGATTTGTTTAGAAGCAATTTAATAATAATAAGGTTGTAAAATCGGTAATATTTCGTTGTTATACTTCAAGTCACTGTAGTCTGTTATGGTTTAAACTCCAGCACAGACATCTCGAACAATACAAAATATGAGGAAGTAATTTGTGAATACATTCAATAACTAATTAAGTTCCCAATAGTCATCGTAACTTAATAAGTTGTGTGGTGGCCTCGGTAATGGTCAATTAAGGGAGTAAGTTATGCTCAGGTAGTAGGACGAAAAAACTATTTAAGGAATAATGAATGGTACCGTATAAAACAGCATATCCTAACTGCATTCTATGCATGACCTAAAAACATACTCTGATGCTTGTATATTGAAAAAGAATCTAACATCCACACGTACTTGCTTTTTAATAATGCCAGCCTTGTTCAATCCAAACAATCTTTGTTCTAAACAACCACAGGGTTGTCAAAAGTAGCGCAGCTGCATTTTTTCTTTCAACTTTTAATAATATTATGTACTTCGGATCTGAGCTTTGATAAGTCTTACTAAGTGGGTTAGGGAACTACGAACACAAAAACTAATGGTTCTATCTAACTTTAGATCAATCTCTTAAGAAATACCATACAAGTGTTGTAAAAGTAAGGAGATTAAATGGATTGAAGTATTGCCATCTTACGAAACCGAGGCACTTAACCCTTCTGAACTCGTTTGTTCAATTTGACCCAATTTTGATTTTCAAACGCAAAATTTTTCCCTTTAATTATAAGATATGATCATGAAACTTTGATTTATTCATCACAGACACAAAAATTATGCTTTTAAATGAAAACAATAAAATTTAAATTTTTCCTCCCCCCTCCACATTTTAAAATACGATTTACATACATTTAGTATCCTTTGGGGCCAATATGACTTAACAGGCGATATTACAAGTTTACCATTCTTAATTATCGATCAATAATTTTTTCAATCAAATATCAAAGTGAGACCGTAAACACTAGACAGCTTTGAAGATAGAGAAGAAAGAAGTTTGGGATAAGTGGAGTAATCAGCTCAGTTTGGGTTTTTACAATCCCCGCTGAAGTCTTGTCAAGTCTAGTAGTTAATGTTGGTTTATTAGACGTAAGGCCCGATTTCAAATCCCAGGTCAGACATTAAAACGAAAATATGAAAATATTTCTTCGGCGACTTCCTTTAAGCAGATTTCTGGCCAAATCAGTCGTTCGGTATCGACTTTAAAACTATAGGTCTCGCCACTCATGTATAAAATTAACGTACACAACACAATTGGTGTGAGAAGCTAGGTCGTAATCCTGACCAAAGGAGAAAAGGCACATATCCAAGGGATACAGAAGGGTTAAATTCTTCAGTGTGCGCTGGAAAAATGTTTTGGTTACAGCCAATATTGAATTTTCATGGTCACAGCATCTAGAGCTGCTGACCCTCCAATATTTAAGCCACCCATACTAATAGATAATGTAATATCCCTGTCATGCTTATGAGGGGCTTTTGTGCATCTAAAACGACCGTACTCATATGACTTCATTCATGATTTCCTTACCCTTTAAATTATAAAGGTTGGTTTATGGAGATAAACAAAGATTTTAATTTTGCTGTAAGCAAATCCCTGGCAAAGAGCTATCTCTAACCTTAAAAAAATTAAGTCACACATTCTTTGAATGCTTTATTCACAGTTTAAGTTTTTTGAAAAGCCAACACGTAATATGTTGTACAAATCGCAACCTAAAATTCCTCAAATTTGTGTGAAATTTAAAAACTAAAGTTCAAAAAATTTGTTGTATTATCCCCATTGAATGGAAATAAAACTAAGCAAACAGGAAATATTTTTTAATACTTACAGATATACAATGTAGTATACAATGACAGCAACATCCTTTCACCCATACATTCTTATTACACACAATAAAACTCATTCTGATGTAACAACAATGGCAATTGGCCAATGAAGTCGAGTGGATAATTCAATATTGCTGTACATGTTTTGAAACTGTTATACGGATTGTTCATTTGGTAGTACGGTCAATTGGTCATTTGGCCACATGTTACATTTCTTCTATTTTTCATTATTTTCTTAACAATTTAACATTTGAACCAAGTGTTGATGATGACACTAAACAGTTGGTCTGTGCAATTATCAGCATGCATTTATCTTATTTGTGTGTGTGTAACTTTTAGAACCTTGTTACCACACAATCCAATGTCAGACAAACAAATGATTTCATTTCACATTTTATGCTTTTGCTAATAAGACGGATTATTTTGGTACCATAAAAGAATCCAAAAGGCATTGTATGGTTATTTCTTGACATGATAAACAATTCTTAGTGACATTTTCTGTCAATTAAGTTCATTTTCAATTTCATTTCGATAGAATTATTGATAAGTTTTATATACAGTAAGACCCCACTTAACGCTACTCTGCTTAACGCTGTTTCAGTATTACGCATTTGGATTCCACTAAATCGCACACTGTATATTAGGGATGCTAATCGGGAAATTTTTTGAATCCCGATTTTTAAAAACTTGTCGCGGGATCTTCGGAATTGTGAATTCATATGTATTTTGACCCTACAAAAGGTTCTGAAAAAAAAATCTATATCACTTGACTTCGGTAATAGCATCTTAGATGGGGGAAACCCCACTTCCATTGATAAAAAGTTATTTGATGGCATCGAAGAATGCAAAATTAATAGGATAACTGATTTAGATACTACTGTCCGAGGAAATAGATTTATTTGCATCAGGAGGTGGTAGAGGTGAATATTTACAAGCTGCATGCAGCTATCTTAGAACTATTTTACCAACAAATGTTGATTGCGAGAAGAGTTTTTTAATGGCAGGATATGTTGACTACGAAATTCGTTCAATCCTATAAGATCACATGTTAAATGCTTGAATCTTTCTTTTGGAATCCAAATAATTTTCTTGGAACTAATACATTTGCATATGTATGTATGAGTAATTTTTATTTTTGTTTCTTTACGCTTTTTTGTTACATTTTGTCTTGCTGTTTTTATATTTTATAATCCTGGTATACATAATTGGAATACAAATGATTTTGTTAACAAAATATTTTTATTATTAAGAGAAAATCTCAATTTTTATCGTGATTTTTTGGAATTTTTTGGATCCCGAATTATCCCGGTATTTCGAGTTCGAGATTTACAAAATTCCGAATCGCGGGATTTTTAAAAATCCATTTCGTTTGGTATCCCTACTGTATACTTGTTGTAAATATGTGGAAATGAAACGGCCAAGCACCAACCAAATGCGGTGCACTATATAGCAACGTGTACGCTGTGGAACTGGAAAACTATCGATAGTCGGCCCATTCAATAGTTTCGACAGTCGGGTATAAAAATACTATCGATAGTACTATCGATGGTTTTGCAGCTCTAGTACACTATGTATCTTTTTCAACGCGCTTTTGTTATTCTGTCCAGAATAAAGATTCTAACTGTATTTTATGTGTACGTCTTAAGTATGTCTTTCTTATTGGAAAGTATCCCGGCGTTAAGCGGTATCTGAGAGGAAGCCGATGAAGAAATATTTAGATTCCGTTGGGTTGGAGATGTCTCACCTTGGGTTTGAACCATGGCCTCACGTCTAATAAGCCGATGCACTACCGTCTAGACTACGGCAGCTTTTAAAGTAGATATTGATTGTATAAATCATCTGCAACTACAATATCTTGAACACTACGTTATGATCTAATAAAAGTCAGTTTAATCATGGTCTTCAGATTAACATGGTTTTCAGCCATTTGATACGAATGGAGCAAGAGGAATTTTTGTTTTGCAAACTATATCAAAATGTGTTTAATCTCAATTTTTATAACGGATTGCTACTCGATCTTGTTGTTGCATATGAGAAAAAGTTTTTAATCTTATCAGGTTTGCTAATACGTAGAATGTTAATTCAACTACCCTCAGAATGGAATATATCGGAGAGACATTAATTCGAAATGTCCATACTATTGATGACTTTTGATTGTAAATAATAATTTATAACATTTAAAAAAAAAAACAAAAAGTTTAACAAAATGTTAAAATTTTATTGTAGAACTGTAGCAGATACAGTGGCGAGCAGAAGTGAATGCATGTTCACAATACTGAGTTTCGTCATCCACAAAGAAAAAACCATCTTACGGAAAGTGGTTACATTTGGACTTATCAGACTAGATAACGGGTTTCCAATGAGATGGAAAGCAATACTGCTATCGAAGACCCGGGGAACGCTTTCAAAGATAACATGTGAAGCAAACTGTTAAACGTGGCGGTGAAAATATAATGGTTTGGGGATACTTCATATGGTGGCATGTTGGCCCTCTATATTTAGTAGACGGTATTATGCGAAAAAGACTATCTACAGATTCTGTAAATCCATCTTCCAAATTTTATGGACAAATGTGCTTATCCCGAATAAAAAATTATAAAGATATGGAGTGGAAAACAATATTTTCAATTGATGGAATGGTTAGCACAAAGGACCAACCTCAATCCGCTTGAAAGTCTCGGGCAGTACGAAACAGTCCCCAGACATGGTCAAACTTAGGGATCTTATAAATGCGGAATGGAATCGAATTCCGAAAGATTTTATTGATAATTTGGTAGAAAGCATGTCAAACCGCGTAAATCAAGCAAATATTGAAATTGGGTTAGTTTCTTGAATTTTCTTGAAACGTGCAAAATTGAGTTTATGTGAACATGCACTCACTTCAGTTCGCCACTGTATACGTTTAACTTTATCAAGATTCAATTTATATTTACGTTGGAAGAACGTTTAAATCATGTTTAGCTTACTCTTTAATCCCTGAAACAATAACTGGCAACATATTTTTTTTCTTAAGGTTTTTACCCTCTCATTTAGACTGCTCCAGCAGCTCTTTGCATTCAAGTATGAAAATTGTTATCACCAGACTAGAACAAATTTTTAAGTAATTTTACGCTTCTATGGTTTGCGCAAACAAAACAATTTTATTTTTTTTTTTTGTTAACTACAGAGAATTCAAATTCATTATGAAGGGGAAGAATTAAATACAAGCATAATTTTATTATAAAATCCATTAACAAAAGCACATTGTTATCCTTTTTTTTTTTGTGTTTTTGTAACAATTTGTTATGAAAACATAGGCTGTAAGTAGTTTAGACAAACTTTTTTTAAAACAAGCTCTACATAAAGTGACTTACAGTCAAGTTTTAAACAAATAAAATAAATAAATATGTTCCCCATAGTGGCCGTAGTCTAGTAAGTACAGTGTTGGCTTATTAGATGTAAAGCCGCGATTAAAAACCCAGATCAGACATTGAAACGAAATATGAAAAATATTTCTTCAACTACTTCCTTTTAGCAGTTTTCTGGAAAATCCTCTGAGTGCAAATAAAACTGCCATGAAAACTTTCAAAAATCTGGCGGAATCAACTTTAAACTGTAAATCCTGTCAAATCATGTATAAAATTAATGTACTCAACGTAAGTGGTGTGAGAATTTAAGTTGTAATCCTCACTGAAGGGTAGTAATGATCAATGTGTGCATGTATGTATGTAAAATTTATTTATTTTTTTTTTAATCCTAAACGGAAAAAGCTTGATACGTGCGTGCACCTAAAACTTGTTAGAACCTTTATTTTATATTAGCTCAACACGATATAATGATTTTGAATACTGAGAAGTACCATCTTATGCTGTAGACATACCTAAGAATCGCGTTATACGCTACAGTGAATCTAGTTCTACTTGTCGAATCGCAATAAGCAAAAAGCAGGTTTTCACAAGAAGCACACGAATATTAAGAGGTGTAATGTGTTATAGGGGATATAGTGTTCTGAGCATAGAATAAAATTTTTCTGGATACTGTATTTATGAAGACAATTGTTAAAAATTGTATCTAGGTTTTTTGTTGATTCCACTATGGAAATGTTTTGATTTCATAAGGTGATCGGGATATCAATGACAAGGTTGTGATTTCGTTGTGCCATGATCAGGCCCTTTAACTTTGTGGGGTTCTGGTATAAGCCATTTCACGATACCCAGTAAAGCATTCTGTCAAGGTCCTTATTATGTTTTCTTGTCGGAGCTCGGACTGATGTAATTTACACTGATTTTAGTAAAGCTTTTGATAGGGTTGATCACAGAATTTTGCTTCTTAAACTTTCATTAATCGGTATTCCTGATATTATTCATCGTTGGCTAAACTCCTACTTCTCCCTTAGGACTCAGTGGGCATTGTTTAGGAATGTATTGTCTAAGACTGATGTACAGGGTAGCCATTTACTGTTTTTATTGTTTCGGAATGATTTTCTTGTGCTGTTTCTGATTGTAATATGCTGATGTATGCTGACGATGTTGAATTATTTTATACTTTTGATGATGATCGTGGTCAGGTTGTTCTTCAGAGAAATATTGATTTGTTTGTAACTGGGTGCAGGATTAATTTAATGGATCTTAATTTGAGAAAATGTAAGTAGATGGTTTTCTGTCGCGGGAGTGTAATTCCGTCCACTTTTGTGATTAATTCTTGCCCTTTGGAAACTGTGACTACATTTCTTGATTTGGTAGTATTGGATATTAAATTGTCTTTTATTGATCGTGTTAGTTTGATGATTGGCAAGGCTCGGGCAGTTCTTGGCTTTATGAAAAGATGGACTAGAGAATTCATTGATCCTTATATAAGGAGACTACTGTACATTTCACTTGTTAGACCTATTTTGGTGTATGCGTTTGTTATTTGGAATCCATACTATCGTTGTTATAGTGATGCAATAGAGTCTGTACAGAAGCAGTTTTTATTATTCTGTTTAGGTGACTTAGGATGCGATTATGCCAATGGGCTTTCGTCATATGAGGATAGATTAGCTTTGATAAAACTTCCAACTTTGGAACGTAGAAGGGCTGTTTTAGGGGTTTGTTTTGTTTTTAATCAGGTCAAAGTTGATAGCGATTCTGAGTTTTTGCTTTGTAACTTGAATTTCAGCATTCCAGTAAGATTTTTACGGCACTATCGTCCTCTTTCTTTAGATGTCTATAGAAAGAACTATGGACGTAATTTTCCTTTTCGTAGATTATGTAATGATTTTAACTTACATTATGATTTTATAGATTTTAATTGTAGTGTTTCTAATATAAAACGTTGCTTATATGCTGACATTAATTTATAAATTATTATAGAAAAATATATTTTCGTTCTTGTCTTAGGTAGTTTCGGTTTATTGTTACCTTATTCAGCTTGTGGTCTGTAGCTGTTTTATGTTCTCGTTGCCATAACTTTTCCCTTACCCGCTACAGTCCGGACTGTAGAGTGTACGTGTCCCTACCTATCTACCTACCTTGGTTAGTGTGAGGCCGGGGACGTTCGATAAAAAAAAAACAGTCGTCAATTGCGTCCTTTTTATAATTTATTTATATTTGTACATCATCTGCGTAAATGTGGATATAACTATGCAAGAGACAATTAGGTAAATCATTTATGTACAAATAGTAGCGGTCCAAGAATAGAGCCCTGAGGTACTCCCTTAGACACGGGCGGGGGAGAAGAGACGGTTCCGCCAGCTGAGGCAGTCTGCTAAAGAGCAGTCGATGGTCATTTAAAAAGCACTAATTTGGTTGAACAGCAGTTGTTCCAATACTTTAGATAAAAATCAAAGTATCGATATAATCGACATCGTCTATGAACCACGCATCAATCTAAAAACGATCAGAATGATCCTCAAGACACGGAAATGCAATTTTGCGTCGTCACAATTCAATTACACACAAATCTGTTGAGGATACAATCAAAGCAATAGGTTGGGTACTACTACTCCACCTGCCGTATTCGCCGGACTTGGTTCCTTCCGACAACTATTTGTTTATAACAGTTTTACTGCAGTGGAATTCACAAATAACCAGAAAGATGGAAAGAATGTGTAACAAATAATGGCCTTTGAATAAAATGTTAGTGTACTAGATACATTTTAATCTACATATAATTCATTAGTTTTAATTATAGTAGCTTTCGGAGTATTACAGTTTCTGTGCAGCTTCGTTGATTGCAGTTCTCGTAAGTTGTTGCTGCTATTATGTTATATGGCCATAGCAGCCAGATTTGACAATTTATCGTCATTTTGACGATTTTGAACACCAAAAATGTAATTATGATGTCATGACTATTTATGTCCTTATTTTGACGATTTTTAGTAATTAAAAATTTACATCATTTTTTTACTTTTACCTGAGTACATTAAAAGCTTCCTTAAGCTGTGTGTATTTTTAAATTATTGTCGAAAATCGGTGATGATTTTTCTGAATTTTATACAATTTTAATCCCTTAAAAGGCAAAAAATTTCAACTCGTAAATAACATCGTAGTTGATAATAAATTATCATAGGCCATTGCAGAAAATTTTAAAATTTCGATTATAGCTTATAATATTACCAACGGATAAACAAGGGCTAGTGGCATTATATCTATAGAGACTAGGTTTGAATATTTTTATACCATAAGCAAAGATCTCTGCAGGAAGGCAGTTCCGCATAAAAATAGTCCGTCTCACAAACGAATTTTGTCATAATGCAGTATGTTATACACTGGCTAATCAACCACATAGGGATATGCTGGATGATTTTTATAAACAACTCCCCTTATTTCGCTCGTGCAATATCCATTGCAGTAACAATAAAAAGTGACACAAGCCAAATTACACCGATACTCCAATGAATCAATGGAGTTGGAACACGGACGAGAAGCCTCAAATAGACTTTAAAATCCTACCCACATATAAGAGTTATATTCCATTTTCGGTTAGTTATAAATGGTGTAATTTGTAAGTAGATCAGATGAAGTGAAGTATTTATTGCAACGTCTTAAGAAACCAAGGCACGGACAAACGCGCCAGTCCTAGCGAGCATCACACTGAATTTTCATGCTCATAAAGTCAAAATCTTCTAACTCCCTAATATTTTCATCACATATGGGTATAGATGATGCAATATTATTGCTGCTTAATATTGACTTTATATGTTTTTGTTTTTAAAAACATTTATATTTATTTATTATTTTTTTCTGACGACTTTTTTACGATTTCAACGAACGTCTTTGACAATTTTGATGATTTTTTCTCAAATATTTGACGATTTGATGCTTCATTTGTCTGGCAGCTATGGTTATGGCATAAAATTTAACCCGCAATAAACGATTGAAATGGAAAAAACTTGAAATTTGTGTGTCACACCGACTCTTCTAACACTGTACCCTAATCATACTCTGCCATGTATGTACTTAGGTATGAATAGTTATTGTTTTATCCCAAAGAAAAATTTTGCAACAACTTTAGAAAAGTACAACAGTAAAACCATTTTTTTTGACTTGTGGTTGTATTCCATTTCAGATATATTTTTTTCATACCCATTTTTGTTCATTGAAATTATTATTGTTGTTGCATTAAAAGTGGCTCTCTAGACAAGTTGAAACATTTAAAAAGTTTATGAAAAATAACTCGACACAAAATTTAATGTCAGTGACTTTTAATAAATGTTGTGGAAATAAAAATAACGTCACAAGTTCTAGACACAAGAATTGTTCCGTTTAGAGTGTAAAAGTTAATCATCATTTAAAAGAAACGTTTTACAAAATGCATATCGAAGTCTGTGCTCATTTCCTGATGCTTATTGTTGGTCAAAAACGATGTACCCATATTCATATGCCCCCGTTTATATTTGGAAGAATAAGAATGGTCTGAAATAATAAAGGTTAACAATTATTACGAATAAAACCATTGTAGAACTACAGAGCTCTAAAAAACTATTGAAAAATCTCTGGTGGAACAGATTTTCAGGATTACGACCTCACACCACTTTTGTTGAGTCTGTTAATTTTTATGCATGAATGGTGGGAGCTACAGTCTAAAGTCGACTTCAAACAACAGAGTTTTTTCCAGAAATTTGCTGAGTGGAAATCGCCGAAGAAACATATTTTTTTTGTTCATATTTCGTGTTTTTTTACGTCTGACATGGGGGTTGAACAGCATCTACCAGTAAACTATTAATTACTTTACGGTTTAGGCAATTTTATATGGAAACATTAACGAAGTCGTTTCTAAAGTTCGCCGAGTAAATGAGGTACTCACATCACGACAAAGTCCATTAATAACTAGGTCCGGAAAGCTGTAACCACCAGCTCAAGGCAAACAAAGTCAAAAACATGAGGGAGGATAGAATGATCCGGGTGAAAAGAAAATAAAAGGATCGTGCTTAAAAAAGGTGTGAGAATTTTATTTTAATCCATCAACGTCGAATAGATAGAAAAATATCAAAAAAAAGGAATTTTTTTAAAAAATTCTATCTTGACCCAACTAAACGAGAGCCCAAAGAACGAATTAAGAACAAAAAAAGAAGACATAGAACGGTTTAAAAAAAATTAGTAGGACATGATATTCACATATTTTAGATGACAGCATAAAGGTCAAAGATCACAAATTTTTCAAAATCAAAATTTTGTGGAAAGAACTTCTGTGGAATATGTATGGATGACATTCTCAGAAAAACCTTTAGATGCCATGTATTAAAACATATCTTCTACCCGATTAAAAATATTTTCACTTAAATTGGTCTAATTACCTAAGCTACAGGTCCGATTAAATGACATGAATGACATGGGTATAAAAATACCCACTTAGGCATTGATAAAAAATATTTTTCATAAAACTTTTAAAAATTAAATTCAAACAGAAATTTCAAATCATTTATTTTTCTCTATTTTATTATACTTTTGGTGGTTCCGGCATGAAATTGTGAAAAAGAATTCCTTGGATGCACACTCAAACCGTTTTTGGTATCTCCAATCCTAAATTATGCCTGCCTCTAAAGAAAATTCTACTGAAACCCTGCCCATTCTAATATTTATCCGATTTTGACCTATTATATTGAGTAATTTTCTCCGAGAGCTATCTCTCCGGTCCTGATGTTTACCCAACCATATCGGGAATTGTTTGGAATCCTTGACACCATAACTATTCCACTTAATATTGCATTTCCTACACCTATTTTTTTAACCTCTTTATACCTTTTTATATATAGATTCGAAGGATAAATTTGGTGAAAAATTTTTTCGCTCAAATTGATTATTTATGATGAAGTAGAAGTTTTTTCATATCTTTTTGTTTTTTTTTTTTTTTTGTAAAGTTCATCTGATATTAATAAAATTGTTTACATTAATAAAAGGTTTATAAAGAGAGAAAGAAAAACTATATCTTACAAATTTACTTGATTGTATACTCCAGCATAATAACACTAGAAAATGAAAGTAAATTTTTAATGCGTTTATACAAAAAAAGGTCTTGTATTTATGTAACGTTTTTCATTATTTAAAATTTTTTCTATTTCTTTTTTCTATTATTATTGTAAAGGCACATTAACCACTTCACACTCATTACCATTCATGTGATGATGATGATGACATTTCACATTTGTGTTCTCCTCTTTACATTTTCATTTCCATTCATTCAGTTGTATTTTCTATTACTTTCTCAACTTGTTTTTATATTCTTAAGACTCGGTTTTTACACTTTTCCTACCTCTTTGGTGTCACCCAAGAGCAATTTCAATACAGAGAACATCACAGAGTAAACTAGAAATTCGACCGTAATGGAAATGGTTGGAGAGCACTTTTAAATTCAAATGAAAACAATGTAAAGTGAACAATTTTCAAAACTCTTTCGTTTTATGCACTACGTTCAGCTAAAACGCATTAAATTCTACTCTTATAGTGAACGTGAAATATTTTCGAATTCGAATATTTTATTTTTAAACATTGTTTACATTGTTAATCTGTATTGTTTACGTCATTTGATCGAGTTGTTTTTATAAATCGTTATCTTAAATAATCTTGAATATGCACCATCGATATCAAAGTCTGAAAGGCACTTTCTATAGTCTAGACGTAGTATTTCTGGAATGAATTACAAATATAGCTCAAAATCATTAAATAAAATTAGATGGTAGTAACTTAGAGTCATAACTCAATGAATATTGTTGTTAAAAACAACAAAAAATTATTAGCATCAATTCCGAGAAGTAGGAATCATTCAAAACCTTTTAAATTGGATACGAAGAGAGTAATCCGCAATATACATTGCAAGACTATTTGGCATATCCACAATACTTCTTGAGTCGTAGTTATTGCTTGCGATGACATGTGCTTTCAGAAAGATAGCACAAATGGCAAGTAATCGTTTATGAAACCCGTCGTCATTATAAAGACGGTGATTTCTTCTTCGTGATAATATTGTTCTATGCATCCATATTCGTTAAGAATAGTGGAAATATCCTGAACTTTCAAAATATTGAAGTAAAGTATAATTGCATGAATCTTTTACTACATAATCGTACATACATAATTCATTATTACAACTATTTTGTCAGGATTACGACCTGACTCGTTACTACATTACTACAATTAGTCATAATTTTAGAACAAAGCCATTTCCCCAGGAAACTCAAAGGACTATGGCCTTTAACAGTATTGCAGAATAATGATTAAAATTGTTTTTAAGCCTACTAAACTCCGATTTCCACACCATAAGTAATTACTTATGAATAGTCACCGTCCGATACACATGAGCATATTGAGGCCATCTTTGACATTTGCATTCGAAAGACATATCCGTAAATGTAAGCAGTACATTCGAATTTTATTTTCTTCAGCCAATGTATTGAACAATGAGAAGAGAGTGTAATAGACGTCAACTATACAAATCGAAAAATAAGATTTTTTTGTTTTAAGTGAAATTAACTTTAAAGAAAATTAACTTCGCCAGCTAGAATAATGAAACTGAATAAAAGCTTTACTTTTGCCACCAACTGTAAGTTGTTAAAGCAGAAACTTAACCCGGTTTGTGTTTGAAAACAAAAGAAACCACAGATTGTAAACAAAGGTGCATGTACATACTTGTTCAACACATTCGTATGACGACGTCTGAGCTTGATGATGATGAAAATAAAAAGTTGTGTGTTGTTACTGTAGCATAACAATTAAACATGAACAGCGAACTCTGAAGAATGGTGTTAAAATAGGAAATCTGCATTTGTATGAGTGCACCTTTTTCAGTATACAACTGATTTCCGACTGACTTACTACAGCCATTTGAACAATACAAATCATTGCTAAAATTAGGTTATAATGTATACGTTTGCTGGTATGCATGCAGGCGACTATACACAGATGAAGTCGAGTATTGCTTTGTTGTATGTGTTGTATACTTTAAACAGTCATTTTAAAAGTTTCTCTCTTTCAGTTTCTCTTTGCATAAAACTTGCGTGTGTTCTTTCATTAAATTATGAAGCAAATATGGGTGTCACGAGTTTTCATTTACAATTGCGAAATATAATAAAATGTGAATAAAAAAAAAAAAAAATAACGCGGCAATAAAAAATTTTCAATCCCTGTTTGATGCATTAACATTTCATTATCATCGTTAGCAAGAATATTATTATGCCGGGCGTTATTTTCTC
>CM025789.1:65157146-65178667 GCA_014635995.1 Sarcophaga peregrina
AATTATGTATATGTATGTGAATTTCTTTTAGCAACTTTGGGCAAAAACTAAAAGATCTTTGGATCTCTGTTAAGGCTCCTTATGTTCTTCTATTTAATATTCTTTTTTTAAGTTTTGCAAAGAGAGCATTTTTTTAAACAAAACCTTTCAAATCAAAATTATAAGACTAAACTTTAAAGGCTTGTTATTATATTCTTCCCTTTGCTTTTAGTTTGGATTACTGTTTTTAGCTTTCAAACTTCTGAAAATTATTTTGTTCTTTTTTTCCAAATATTGAAAATTTATTTACCTTAAAAAAATTTGATCTTTGGGTTGTATCAATGAACTCTAGTTATGGTTGTTTTTACTTTAAAATATTACATCAAATATATGCTCCTGCATGCATATGCATATGTTCGATTTGAAATTTAAAAAGGTTTCCATTTATGCAATGAATGTAAAAATTTATTATTTTTTATTTCATATTTTCAATTTCTATTCTGTTCTTAAAAATTAAGAAGTATAATAATACAGTGCGACAGTGAAAATACACCCGAGTAACTACATAGTCCACGTTGTTCAGTTAGTTGAGTAGTACTCAAAAATACCTTTTTTATATTTCTTGAACCCTCCAAACTTGTTTTAAAAACTGTTTCTTTCGACTTTACGCACAAAATTCCCGATTATTCAAACATTTCTGACCAGATTTCCAAAATTTAAACCTTGTTGGAAAGGGAATATATGGACCTTTAAAACAGTATACATATGGCTATTATACAATTTAATATGCTATGAGATTTGAACTTGGAAAATTCGTTTTTTTTTTCATATTTTGTCAAGGTTGTCCTTTCATAGGAGCAAACTTTAATAAAAAAAAAATAAAGGATGTGAGATAATATTTTTAAAGTCTGTTCTATTTGGAAGGGATGGAGTCATCATTTGATCAAATTGGACAAAAATTACCGTAGTTATTATTTAAAGACTCTAACAGTCGAGTGATAGTTTTTATAAATGTCAACTCATCAAATGAACTTTTACTTCAAAAATTTTCAGAATTTTTGATGGATCTTGATTGGTTATCACAAAATGTGTCAATTTCACGTATGCATGACTTCCAGAATTTGGCCAATGTTTTCGCAAAGAGAAATAATATTATTTGCAAAAAAACATAAAGGAAAACCAAAGTCAGAAAGATCTGACATCGTTTGGTGAGATGAACTGACAATGACGCACAAGAACCAGAGGAGCCCGCAAGGATGTGCTAAAGCAGCCTGCAAGCCGATAATCAGGTTGTTAATGGTCAATTAAGTCAATAAGTAAGTTGTATTAAAAAAGAAAACAATAAATAAACAGGATAAAATAAGAACGTACGAAGAATTTCGCTTTAATTATTGTAAATTTTTTTTTCGTTTTATTATTCTTGTCATTTTTTTGAATTCTATTTTTGTATATTCTAGCCTATAAACGTTTTCACAGGATGCTTATTAATGTAATTTTATCAAAATTTTACTGCGTGCTTAAGATATTCTCTTTTTTCGTATCTGATTTTGTGGTTGTTTGAAACATAAATTCTTTTTGAGCAATAAAGGAAAAGTTAATAGAGATAAAAACAAATGCAAAAATTTCGCAGAAAACTTCAAGCTACCAATTTTGAAAGGAGTTCGACCTATGAAATAGGTAAGAGGACATGCAAAGCAGTGCAATATTTTAGGATATTATAAAAACGGTAAAAACTCCTTAACGTTAATAAATAGAAATATAAAATGTATATAATATATAAGGAACACCTGTACAAATAATGCATACACCATAAACCATCAGGAAACCAACAGCAAATGATGTGTGAATATTTATGCAACGAAAAGCTTTAAATATTAGCATCATGTGATCTTGATTGTCCTGGTAACTGGTTCTTAAAGTCGTTGTAGCCTGTGTCTGGATCATTTAACGGTTTAAATTTAAACTGCCGGTTATTTTATATTTGACAATACTTAAGTCATTCTATTCTATCACAAATTTCAGACCTTTATGAAAAGATTTACGTTTACGTAAGGTTGGGCAACTCGTTTCATTGGTTTATGATCCAAGACGTGAGCGTACTCATATAGTGCGTACACCCGAAAATATCAAAGCTGTGGCTAACAGTATGCGTTAACATTCATTAATATCAACTTGTCATTGTTCTCGCGTATTGAGCATTTCACGCACCAGTTTACTTAAAATTTTGCGAAAACATCTCAATAAGACGTCTCACAAAGTTCAGTTGGTTGAAGAGTCGAAGCTAGGAATGCCAATCGGGAAATCCCGAAATCCCGGAATTTTTAAAAACTTGTCCCGGGATTTTTCGGCATTTTCGGGATTGTGGAATCTATATCACTTGACTTTGATAATAGCATCTCAGATGAGGAAAACCCTATTTCCAGTGATAAAAATTATTTGCTGGCATCGAAGAATGCAAAAGTCCTATAAAACGAATTAAAAGGGTAACTGATTTAGATACTCAACTGTCCACAGAAATAGATTTATTTACATCAGGAGGTGGTAGATGTGAATATTTACAAGCAGCATACAGCTATCTTGGAACGATTTTACCAACAAATGTTGATTGCGAGAAGTGTTTTTCAACGGCAGGTTATGTTGGCAACGGAATTTGTTCAAGCCTATCAGATCTACAAAATCCCGAATCCCGGTATTTTTAAAAATCTATAACGTTTGGCATCCCTAGTCGAAGCCGCATGACCATTCGCTTTATTTGCACATTTGCCGTGTTCAGAAAACTCACACGTGGCCTTCCAAAAGCCATTTCATCCGTTACGAGTCAATGCTTGGTGCGGCCTGTGGAGCGAAGACATCATTGGAATCTATCTTTTTATAATGAGAAAGGAAATAAATTAGTCCAAAGGAATTTCTTCGAATAAACTGGCCGATGTATGAACCCGTTTACATACATACATAATTGGCCATTACAACCCTTCAGTCAGGATTACGACCTAGCTTCTCACACCACTTATGTTGTGTGCGTTAATTTTATACATGAGTGGCGGGACCTACAGTTTAAAGTCGACTCCGAACGACAGATTTTTGAGAAGCTTTTCATGGCAATTTTTACTCTCAGAGTCTTTGCCAGAAATCTGCTGAGAGGAAGTCGCCGAAGAAATATTTTTCGTTTTGATGTCTGACCTGGGATACGAACCCGGGCCTTTTGTCTAATAAGCCAACACACTACCCACTAGACCACGGCGTTGAGTCCGTTTACAATATGCAATTTTTGTGAATGAGTAATCCAACATTTATTATTTTGCTTGCTAATCAAATATTGGGCTCTGAGTGCAACAGTAATAAACTTTACTGACGTAGCATAATTTTTCTTATTCAACGTAAGTGAATTTTTTATTTTCTTTTGTTTATACTTAATGCAGCAAAACCATAAAAGAAAATTATTATTCCGAAATCTCTGGCAGCATCAACATCAATGCAATGAGAAATTGGATATTTTTGTTTAAATTATTGTTGAAAAATTAAATATTTTTTTAACAGCTTCAACGGAAAATACTTAAATACTTCAGTTTATCTGTTTATATGAAGAAAAAACTTCTGAAATAAAAAATGCGTTATTTTAATGGAACCAATAAAAAATAGGAGAAAATAACGCCCGGCATAATGATATTGTTGCTAACGATGATAATGAAATGTTAATGCATCAAACAGGGATTGAAAATTTTTTATTGCCGCGTTATTTTTTTTTTTTTTATTCACATTTTATTATATTTCGCAATTGTAAATGAAAACTCGTGACACCCATATTTGCTTCATAATTTAATGAAAGAACACATGCAAGTTTTATGCAAAGCGAAACTGAAAGAGAGAAACTTTTAAAATAACTGTTTAAAGTATACAACATATACAGTGGTGGCCTTATAATTAGAAACGACTTAGCAACATTTACGTTTGTTAATTTCTTTTCAAAACTTTTTTACTCATTTTAAAACCGAGAGTTAAAGAAGACAGTACAACATGTTAGCTTTAAGTTTAAAACAAAAAAATTCACAGCATTAATATCATTTTTAAAGAAATAAGCTAAAACAAAAAATATCAATTTCAGGTTGGTTATATAATTAGAAATAAAAAATATTCTTACAAACAGAACAAAAGTTCACATATTCATGGGCATATTCTTTAATATTTTGTCGAATAGCCCTTGTTTTGAGCAACATCTGCAAGTCTTTTCGATAAACTTTGTATCAAACATTGGCATGTTTGTACTGAAATATTGCACCAGCTGAAACATTGCGATTGTTTATGTCCTTAAGATCCCTTTTGACAATTATTTGAAACCCTAGGCAGGAAGCCTAGTGCCAGAAAAACCACTCCAGCAGAAGACAGAATTATTTGAAGGATCAGGAAGAGCAACCCTTTCTTGTCTTCTCCTAGAATAAAGACTGAAATTGGACAATTTTAACGTCAGAAACATCTACACGGACAATAAGAAGGCGTTTACAGGAGTCGGGACTTCGAGGGTACATAGCGCAGAAAAGATTCCATGTCTCAAAAAAAAAAAAAAAAAATATTAAAAATCGGTTACGGTTTGGAACGGAAATGCTTAAAATAGTTCAGCGTTTTTGGAATAGAGTTCTCTGGAGTGACGAATCCAAGTTTAATTGTTCCAATTTGATGGAAAAACTTGTGTAAGACATCCGTTGGTTCCAGGTACATAGGTAAACAATATAAAATGAGTTACAAAGTTTTGAAAATAAATTAGCAAACGTATACGTTGCTAAGTAGTTTCTAATTATAAGGTCACCACTGTATATACACAATTTCATCTGTGTATAGTCGCATGTATGCGTACCAAGCAAACGTATACATTATAACCTAATTTTAGCAATGATTTGTATTGTTCAAACAGCTGTAGTAAGTCAGTCGGAAATCAGTTGTATACTGAAAAAGGTGCACTCATACAAATGCATATTTCCTATTTTAACACCATTCTTTTGTGGTTCGTTGTTGATGTTCAATTGTTATGCTACAGAAACAACACACAACTTTTTATTTTCATCATCATCACCACCAACATTCTAAACTCAGACGTCGTCACCTGAATGTGTTGAACAAGTACGTACATACATGCAGCTTTGTTTCAATCTGTGGTTTCTTTTGTTTTCAAACACAAACCGGGTTAAGTTTCTGCTTCAACAACTTACAGTTAATGGCAAAAGTAAAGTTTTTATTCAGTTTCATTATACTAGCTGGCGAAGTTAATTTTCTTTAAAGTTAATTTCGCTTAAAACAAATAAATCTTATTTTTCGATTTGTATAGTTGACGTCTATTACACTCTCTTCTCATTGTTCAATACATTGGCTGAAGAAAATAAAATTCGAATGTACTGCTTACATTTAACCGTAGATCGAGCAGCCTTAAAAACTTCATAATTCTGGCATTGTATCACTTTTGATACATACTTGTAGTACCGTAGTATTTTCGCAATTATTAATAGATTTTGTCAAAAAAATTTTAATATATTTTATTTATTTTAATTCATTTTAATAAAACTATTTTCTATTATTTCATTTTATTATTATTATTTTTGGACATAATGAATGTTGGATTGGTTTTATTTTTATCTAAATGGCAATAATTTGGCATCTAGCACCCTTTATTTGCGATGATTTATAAATTTTCAATTGTTTAGATGGGGGAGCTTATTACCACTCGCATCAGAAACACTCTCAATTGACGGCTGGCTGAAACCTTATGGTAGAAACCATTGTTATATTTCGTTAGAAAAATTTATTTTCAACGTCATGCGAGGTAAAAAAGTTTCCCGTAGCAATAGAACATAGATTATGTCAATAACAAGGCTCTCTCTTGGATTTCTCTCTAGTGCCCCGAATACGGGTTTCTACAAATACTGTTGTTAGTGGTTACTACGGCCGTAGAATGTATTTGAGACTAAAACTGCCAATTGGATTTCGGTAAACCACGAAATTTATAATGACCATAATTCACTTAGTTACTGATTTACAGCGACAAATTTATTGGGATCAGTAAAAGCTGAAAGGCTTTCAGGCCATTTTTCGAAAAGGCGTTATAAGTAGGTGTATATTTATGATTATTTCCGAGTGGCACATTATCAAAACGAATGATTCTGTTATCGCATACGTACCGAAATTGTATTATTCTGTAGTATCATTGAAATAAAACATATGATGAACAACTTTTTTATAATGTTTGTCTACTACGTGAGATAAATATGATAAGAGCAGTGAGTAATACTCTACAATATTTCAAGAAACAGGGCTCTCAGCGTGCAAACTGTACGTATTTTGTCTTTCCAAACTACTAAAGTAGTACTTTATTTGGCGATAAATATCCAATTTCAATGCTTGCTGCTGCCAATACCTTCATCAGTTCATAAGACGAGCTCTTGTTTTCTGTTTCTTTTCTAGCAGCAGGAATATTACTAACATACATATATAATCGGTCATTTCGTTGTAAATTGGAGATAACTGACCTGTGGTATGAATCTTTGTCTGACATCTAATAAGCTACCATTAGACTACGACTACTACAGTCAATATGAGTAATATATAATGAACAGAAAATTCAACTTTTTCACTTTCATCCAACACTTAACTTTCAATTTCTTCTCAAATACCATAAATAATGTATTATTTACGATAAAACTCCACAAAATCTTTGAAAGCCTAAAAAATTTCAAACACAACACTTAAGAATCGCTAGGAAAGTCGTATGTATCACAAATCACCCCTGTTTGAAAGTTTCTTTTTTTTATTTACTTTAAAATAATGATAATAAAAATTCCTACGAATTCTAAAAATATCAGGCGTCTAACGTTTTCTGCATTAAAGTTATATAATTTCAAAAACTGAAATGTATCATTTTTAATACAAAGTTCGATCTACGGTTAAGCATATATCTTTCTAAAGCTAATGTCAATGATGGCCTCAATATGCTCATGTGTATCGAACGGTGACTATTCATTAGTAATTACTTATGGTGTGGAAATTGGAGTTTAGTAGACTCAAAAATAATTTTAATCATTGTTCTGCAATTCTGTTAAGTGCCATAGTCCTTTGTGTTTCCTAGGGAAATGGCTTTGTTCTAAATTACGACTCATTGTAGTAAAATAGTAATGAGTCAGTCCGTAATCCTGTCAAAATAGTTGTAATGATGAATTATGTATGTATGTACGATTATGTAGTAAAAGATTCATGCAATTAGAATTTACTTAAATATTTCGAAAGTTCAGGATTTGTCCACTATACTTTACGAATACGGATGCATAGAACAATATTAAAACTAAAAAGAAATCACCGCCTTTATAATGACAACGGGTTTGAATTTTATTGCATATAGCGAATTACTAGATACCAAGTAGGGATGCCAAACGGGATTGATTTTGAAAATCTAAATCTTTCGAAAAATCGCGTGAAAAAGCGCGATTTTCTTTTAATAGTAATGAAAAAATATATATTTTTAACAGAATTATATTCCAATTACATCAGACTATGTCATTAAACAGAAAATATAAAAATGCAAGTCAAAAAGTAACAAAAAAGCTTAAATTAATAAAAATAAAATTTATTAATATGTATTCAAATGCATTAGTTTTAAGAAAATTATTTGGATTTCAAGAAAAAGGTTAAATCATCCATCATCTGGTAGGCTGAACGAATTTTGTTATCAACATACGCTGCCATCGTAAAACACTTCTCGCAATCAACATTTGCTGGCAAAATATTTCCAAGATAGCTGTATGCAGCTATTCACCTCTACCACCTCCTGATGTAAGTAAATCTATTTCTTTATACAGTTGACTATCTAAATCATTTACCCTATTAATCTGTGTTATAGGACTTTTGCATTCTTCGATGGCATCAAATAACTTTTTATCAATGGAAGTGGGGTTTTCCTTATCTGAGAATCTATTATCGAAGTCAAGTGATATAGAATTTTTTTTTCAGGACCTTTTGTAGGGTCAAAATACATATAAATTCACAATCCCGAAAAATCCCGGGACAAGTTTTTAAAAATTTTGGGATTCGGGATTGTGTGAATCCTGAAAATCCCGGGATTTAGAGTTTTGGGATTTCCCGATTGGCATCCCTCATATGTACGTCAGTTACTTATTGGTCCACAGAGATGGACGGTTGACATGCATTTTCTTTAACAATGACCCAGTATTTTTAGTCGCAACGTCGTGCGAATTTGCAAATTATGCTACAAGTTACGAAACTGTTTTAGTTAAGCGGCTGGGAATTCATAACCTAAAGATATTTATTATCCTTTGTTATCATCCTACAGAAGTCACTGCAGTCTTGCAGGTAGTATGTTGACATATTGGACGGGGACCCACAGTTCAAACTCCAAGTCAGACATCTCCAACATAGCGCAGCACACTTCCGACAAAAACTCTGTGACTAAATAAAATTTCATGAAAATTTTTGCAAAAATCTGTCGTTCGGAGTCTATTTTAAAGGTAGGTCCCACCACTCGTGTATAAAATTAAAACACACAATATAAGTGGCTGGGAGAAGCAAGATTGTAATCCTGACAAAAAAATTGTAATGATCAATTATGTATTTATATGTGACATCTCTCCATCTGCCTGATGATAAATGCAGTTCGTGTCAAAAACTGTTTACAATTCTAGTCCGCGAAATTATGAATACTCTGTAAAAGATTGAACCGTAGTCCAGGATATATGCCGGTATAATTACTCAATAAATGAACAACTGTATTTAAGTGAGGAGTCCTCTGATAATAATAGATCGCAACTTTCTTGTCCTGCAGCCATAATTGTTTGGGTTTGCCATTGAATTACTCTAGCTGAATAAACCATTACTTGTCATTTGTACTATCTCTCTGAGAGCACATGTCAGCGCAAGCAATAATTGCGGCTTAAGTAGCATTGTGGACATGCAAATAGTCTTGCAGTGTATATTGCGGATTACTCTCTTCGTAACCAATTTAAAAGGTTTTGAATGATTCCTACCATTTGGAATTGATGCTAATAATTTTTTGTTCTTTTTACAACAATATTCATAGAGTTATAACTCTAATTTACTTACCATCTAATTATATAATCTGATTTTGGGCTGTATTTGTAATTCATTCCATAAATACTACGTCTATACTAAGCAAAGTGCCTTTCAGACTTTGATATCGCTGGTGCATATTCAAGATTATTTACGATAACGATTTATAAAAACAACTTGATTAAATCACGTAAACAATGTAGATTAACAATATAAACAATATTTAAAAACAAAATATTCGAATTCGAAAATATTTCACGTTCACTATAAGAGTAGAATTTAATGCGTTTTAGCTGAATGTAGTGCATAAAACGAAAGAGTTGTGAAAATTGTTCACTTTACATTGTTTTCATTTGAATTTAAAAGTGCTCTCCAACCATTTCCATTACGGTCGAATTTGTAGTTTACTCTGTGATGTACTCTGTGTTGAAATTGCTCTCGGGTAACACCAAAGAGGTGGGAAATGTGTAAAAACCGAGTCTTAAGAATATAAAAACAAGATGAGAAAGTAATAGAAGCAACAACTGAATGAATGGAAATGAAAATGTAAAGAGGAGAACATAAATGTGAAATGTCATCATCATCATCTCATGAATGGTAATGAGTGTGAAGTGGTTAATGTGTCTTTACAATAATTAAAGAAAAAAGAAATAGAAAAAATTTTAAATAACGAAAAACGTTACATAAATACAAGACCTTTTTTTTTGTATAAACGCATTAAAAATTTACTTTCATTTTCAAGTGTTATTATGCTGGAGTATACAATCAAGTAAATTTGTAAGATTTAGTTTTCCTTTCTTTCTTTATTAATATGAACAATTTAATATCAGATGAACTTTACAATAAAACAAAAAGATATGAAAAAACATTTACTTTACCATAGATAATCAATTTGAATGATCAAAATTTTTTCATCAAATATATCCATCGAATTTATAGGATAGAAAGGTATAAATATTTAAAAAAAAATAAAGTGTAGGAAATGCAATATTAAGTGTGATATTTATGGTGTCAAGGATTCCAAACAATTCCCGATAGGGTCGGGTAAACATCAGGACCGGAGAGATAGCTCTCGGAGAAAAACTTTTTTATTATATGAGTACAAAAGGTACTCAATATAATCGATCAAAATCGGATAGATATTATAATGGGCGGGGTTTCAGAAGAATTTATTTACAGGCAGGCATAATTTAAGATTGGAGATATAGTCGACGAAGCTTTCAAAATAGCAAAAAAAAAAAAAATCTATACACAGTCAAACTCGTTTATAACGAACTCGATTATAACGAATTCTTGGTTATTCCGTACATATTTTCAAGATTCAACGTTTTAATAACAATTTTCATACAAAAAACTTATTTTATTACGAACTCGTTAATAACGAATTCTCGGTTAAAAAGAACTAGTAATTAAATTTCATACATTTTACCTTTTTTATAACGAACCTTCAGAAATAACTCCGAAGTGCGGCAATAGTTTTTACTTTTATTTTATATGGCAGCATTACATTATAACTCAGCATCTTGAATCAGCTGATAGGTAAAAAGAATTAACAAATATTTGGTTTTTAATAAAAAAAAATGAATACTTTTTGTTTTAATAAATGTTAAAAATTATTTGTATTTTATATTTTCTTCTATGACTTCACCACCTTTATTACGAACTTTGCCTATAAATAACTTTTTTTCTGGTCCCACGGAGTTCGTAATAACCGGGTTTGACTGTATATTGATCATGTCCAATCGGCTTTCGCAATATAGGGCTAAGCGCTTATAGTTTATATTGTAGCCACAAGCTCCCCTATTAAGATCTAAATTCAACACCTCCCTAGCAGCCGGGGTTATAAAGACAGAATTCTCCCACCTATTTTCTTTTCTCTCGGACAATTTTATCCTCCCTCATGTTTTTGATTTTGTTTGCCTTCAGCCGGTGGTTACAGACCTAGTTATTAATGGACTTTATAACTAATATTAGAAACGACTTCATTTCCATATAAAATTGTCTAAACCGTAAAGTAATTAATAGTTTACTGAATTGCTTGAGACGCTGTTCAAGCCCCAGGTCAGACGTCAAAAAAAAAAAAAAAAGACAAAATATGAACAAAAAAATGTGTTTCCTCAGCGATTTACACTCTGCATATTTCTGAAAAAACTCTGTTGTTTGAAGTCGACTTTAGGCTGTAGGTCCCACCAATCATATATAAAAATTAACATACTCAACAAAAGAGGTGTGAGGTCGTAATCCAGAAAATCTGTTCCACCAATGAATTTTAATTGTTTTCTAGAGCTCTTTAGGACTACAGTTGTTTTATTCGAAATAATTGTTAATCTTTATTATTACAGAGCTTTCTGTATTCTTCCAAATATTAAAGGGGCACATGAATATGGGTACATCGTTTTTGACCAACAACAAGCATCAGGAAATAAGCATCGACTACATACATAATTGGTCATTAGAACCCATCAGTTAGGATTATTGACCTAGTTTCTCAGACCACCGATGTTGTTTGTGTTAATTTTATACATAAGTAGCGGGACCTACAGTTTAAAGTCGACTCCGGACGACAGATTTCATGAACAACCTTTTCATGGCAACTTTATTTACTCTCAGAGTTTTTGCCAGAAATCTGCTGAGAAGAAATCGCCGAAAAAATACTTTTTTATTTTGTTTTGATGTCTGGCCTGGGATTCGAACTCCGGCTTTTACGTCTAATAACCCAACACACTACCTACTAGACCACGGCGACTCAAACGTAAACTTCGATATGCATTTTGCAAAACGTTTCTTTTAAATGATGATTAACTTTTAGACTCTAAACTGAACAATTCTTGAGTCTAGAGCTTGTGATGTTATTTTTATTTCCACAACATTTATTAAATGTCACTGACATTAAATTTTGTGTCGAGTTATTTTTCATAAACTTTTTAAATATTTCAACTTGTCTAGAGAGCCACTTTTAATGCAACAACAATAATAATTTAAATGAACAAAAATGGGAAAGAAAAAAAAAATATGTCTGAAATGGAATACAACCACAAGTCAAAAAAAGAAATGGATTTATTGTTATACTTTCCTAAAGCTGTTGCAAAATTTTTCTTTGGGATAAAACAATAACCATTCTTACCTAAGTACATATATGTAAGAGTACGATTAGGGCACAGTGTTAGAAGAGTCGGTAGTAACAGACAAATTTCAAGTTTTTGTCATTTCAATCTTTTATTTCGGGTTAAATTTTATGCCATAACATACAATATATAACATAATAACAGCAACAACTTACGAGAACTGCAATCAACGAAGCTGCACAGAAACTGTAAAACTCCGAAAGCTACTATAATTGAAAATCATGAAGTATATGTAGACTAAAATGTATCTAGTACTCTAATATTTTATTCAAAGTACTGGCCATTATTTATTACACAGTCTTTCAATCTTTCTGGCCATTTGTAAATTCCACTGCAGTAAAACTGTTCGTCTATAAAAGTGACTTTCTCTTAGTAATCGAAATGATGCACAGCCAATCCGAGTGCCATCGTTATAAACAAATGGTTGTCGGAAAGAACCAAGTCCGGCGAATACGGCAGGTGCAGTAGTAGTACCCAACCTATTGCTTTGATTGTATCCTGAACAGATTTGTTTGGAATTGAATTATCACGTCACCAAATAGCTTTTCCGTGTCTTGAGGATCATTCTGATCGTTTTTAAATTGATGCGTGGTTCAAATTGATCGTTGATAGACGATGTCGATCATATCGATACTTTAATTTTTATCTAAAGTATTCGAACGACTGGCTACACAACCAAATTAGTGGCTTATTTAAATGACCATCCACTGCTCTTTAGCAAATAATCTGGAGTTAGAACAGGTCATAGCTGTGTTTCTTCGCTGTTAAGAGTGTCTGAGGATATAGGATCCAATATCGATAATGGTGGTATCATGGCATTTGAACTCTGTAAACCATGATGTACTTTGTATAAAGATATGCAATCATTTTTATTTTTCTGCGACTGCAACTTCGCTAATAAAACATATCTTGCTGATAGATACCAGTCAGTCTCTGCTGGCGGAACCGTATCTACTCAACTGCCCGTGTCTAAGGGAGTACCTTAGGGTTCTATTCTTGGACTACTACTGTTTACTTTGTACATAAACAATTTACGTAATTGTCTCTTGAATAGTTATATCCACATTTACGCAGATGATGTACAAATATATATAAATTGTGGTGAAACTTAATGAGTACCTTGACAGAATACTCTTCTGGGCATCATCAAATGGCTTATACCATAAAGTCAAAGGGCCTGATCATAGCACAACGAAATCAAAACCTTGTCGTTGATATCCCAATCACTTTAGGAAATCAAAACATTTCTATAGTGGAATCAACAAAAATCTCTTTACAACTTTTAACAATTCTCTTCAATAGAATATTTACATAAATACTGTCTCCGGCACAATTTTTTCTATGCTCAGAACACTATATCTTCTATAACACATTACACCTTTTAATATTCGTGTGCTTCTTGCGAAAACCTACTTAATGTCCAAGTTGTTATATGGCTGCAAAATTTTTGCTTATTGCGATTCGACAAGTAGAACTCGATTGACTGTAGCGTATAACGCGATTCTTAGGTATGTCTACAGCATAAGATGGTACTTCTCAGTATTTAAAATCATTAAGTCGTGTTGAGCTAATGGATTTACTTAAAATGAAATCAAATCATGCTATAAATAAATAAATAAATAAATAAAATAAATAAAGGTTCCAATAAGTTTTAGGTCCACGCACGTATCATAAATTTTTCATACATTCATGCACACACATAATTGATCATTATTACCCTTCAGTGAAGATTACAACATAAATTCTCGTACCACTTACGTTGTATGCATTAATTTTATACATGATTTGACAGGATTTACAGTTTAAAGTTGATTCCGCCAGATTTCTGAAAGTTTTCATGGCAATTTTATTTGGTCTCTGAACATTTACCAGGAAACTGCTGAGAGGAAGTAGTTGAAGAATTATTATTTCATATTTCGTTTCAATATCTGATGTGGGTTTTTAACCGTGGCCTTACGTCTAATAAGCCAACACCCTACTTACTAGACTACGGACACTATGCTGAACATATTTATTTATTGTATTTGTTTAAAATTTGCTTCTAATTTCTACTGTAAGTCACTTTATGTAGAGCTTGTTTTCAAAAAAGTTTGTCTCAACTACTTACAGCCTATGTTTTCATAACAAATTGTTACAAAAACACAACAAAAAAAACTAGAGTAACAATGTGCTTTTGTTAATGGATTTTATAATGAAATTATGCTTGTATTTAATTCTTCCCCTTCATAATGAATTTGAATTCTCTGTAGTTAACAAAAAAAAATTGTTTTGTTTGCGCAAACCATAGAAGCGTAAAATTACTTAAAAATTTGTTCTAGTCTGGTGATAACAATTTTCATACTTGAATGCAAAGAGCTGCTGCAGCAGTCTAAATGAGAGGGTAAAAACCTTAAGAAAAAAAAAATATGTTGCCAGTTATTGTTTCAGGGATTAAAGAGTAAGTTAAACATGTTTTAAACGTTCTTCCAACGTAAATATAAAAAAATATACTAATTTTGAATCTTGATAAAGTTAAACGTATACAGTGGCGAGTTGAAGTGAGAAGTGAGTTTCGTCATCCACAAAAACAAAACCATACAAGCAAATACAAAAAAAAAAATTAATTTTAATTCTTTATTTTATTCTTAACAAATAGCAGTAAAAAACAGTAATTAATGAAATGAATTCAAAGAGTTTGAATGAAACAAGAATGAAATAAAATACGCCTTGCGCATGATTTCCCGTTAGATGACGTTGTCGGGCTATTTTAAAGGTTTCCAAGTTTGTTTCATATGTAAAAATTAACATTTCTTCTGAAAAGTGTATGCACTACGCGAAAGAAGTTGGCAACCCTGCAATATAACTTACTTTATCATTAGCCAATAGGAACACAATTTGCGTGACGTCATTTATTCAACATGCGCAGAAAGTTTTAATTTTGTGTGTGTGATGGCGTAATCTTTAGTTTATCATTCTTGGAATGAAAAAACGAAATTAACCCACATAAACCCAATTTTGCACGTTTTAAGAAAATTCAAAAAACTAACCCAATTTCAATAATTGGTCCATAGACCCTTATTAGAAATAGCTTGTTTTGTTCGGTTTGACATGCTTTCTACCAAGTTATCAATAACATCTTTCGGAATTCGATGCCACTTCGCATTTATACGATCTCAAAGATTGACCATGGCTGTTGGGGCTGTTTCGTACTGCCCGAGCCGGATTTTCACGAATGGCCAAAGATTTTCAATCGGATTGAGGTCAGGCCTTTGTGCTGGCCATTCCATCAATTGAAAATTTTGTTTCCCACTCCATATCTTTATAATTTTTGCTGTGTGCTTCACATCACCATCCTGTGGAAAAACAATTTCTTATTCGGGATAAGCATATTTGTCTGTAAAATTCGGAAGACGGGTTTGCAGAATCTGTAGATAGTTTTTACGCATGATACCGTCTACTAAATATAGAGGGCCAACATGCCACTATATGAAGCATCCCCAAACCATTATATTTTCGCCGCCACGTTTAACAGTTTGCTTCACATGGTATCTTTTTAAACGCATTCCCCGGGTCTTTGATAGCACTACTGCTTTCCATCTGATTGGAAACCTGTTATCTGGTCTGATGAGTCCAAATATAACCACTTTCAGTATGATGGTTTTGTTTTTGTGGATGACGAAACTTAGTATTGTGAACATGCATTCACTTCTGCTCGCTACTGTATCTGCTACGATTCTACAATGACATTTTAACATTTTGTTTTTTTAAAAAAATGTTATAAATTATTATTTACAATCAAAAGTCATAAATAATATGGACATTTCGAATTAATGTCTCCCCGATGTATTCCATTCTGAGGATAGTTGAATTAACATTCTACGTATTAGCAAACCTGATAAGATTAAAAACTTTTTCTCATATGCAACAAAAAGATCGAGTGGCAATCTATTATAAAAATTGGGATTATACATATTCTGATATAGTTTGCATAAATTATTACTCTTCCATTCTATTCCACTCGTATCAAATGGCTGAAAACCATGTTAATCTGAAGACCATGCTTAAACTGACTTTTATTTGATCATAGCGGAGTGTTCAAGATATTGAAGTTGCAGATAATTTTTGCAATCAATATCTACTTTAAAAGCCGCCGTAGTCTAGACGGTAGTGCGTCGGCTATGGTTCAAACCCTAAGTTCGACATCTCCAACCCAACGGAATCTAAATGTTTCTCCGCCAGCTTCCTCTTAGCATACAGTAGTAAGACCCCACTTAAAGCAGGGATACTTTCCAATAAGTTCCACCGTTAAACGTAACAGCGGTAAACGAGACAATTTAAAATGTACATATAAAATACAGTTAGAATCTTTATTCTGGACAGAATAACAAAAGATCGTTAAAAAAGATACATAGTGTACTAGAGCTGCAAAACCATCGATAGTAATATCGATAGTACTATCGATATTTATATACCGGACTGTCGAAACTATCGGATGGGCCGACTATCGATAGTTTTGCAGTTCTATAGTGTACACGTCGCTATATAGTGCACCGCTTTTGGTTGGTGTATGGCCGTTTCATTTACATATATACACAACATGTATACAGTAGAGATGCCAAACGGGATCGATTTTTAAAAATCCCGCGAACCCGAAATCCCGGTATATTTCGGAATAATTCGGGATCCAAAAATCCCGAAAAATCATGGGAAAAATTGCGATTTTCTCTTAATAATAAAAATATTTTAATAACAAAATCATTTGTATTCCAATTATGTATGTCAGGATTATAAAACATAAAAACAGCAAGACAAAATGGAACAAAGAAGCGTAAATTAACAAAAATAAAAATTGTTCTTACATATGCAAATGCATTAGTTTTAAGAAAATTATTTGGATTCCAACAAAAAGATCTAACATGTGATCTGATAGGTTTGAACGAATTTTGTTGTGAACATACTCTGCCGTTGAAAAACAGTTCTCGTAATCAACATTTGTTGGTAAAGTAGTTCCAAGATAGCTGTATGCAGCTTGTAAATATTCACCTCTACCACCTTCTGATGACAACAAATCTATTTTTTGGACAGTTGAGTATCTAAATTAGTTACCATTTTAATTCGTTTTATAGGGTTTTTGCATTCTTTGATGCCATGAAATAATTTTTTATCAGTGGGAGTAGGGTTTTCCTCATCTGAGATGCTATTACCGAAGTCAAGTGATGTAGAATTTTTTTTCAGGACCTTTTGTAGGGTCAAAATACATATGAATTCACAATCCCGAAAATCCCGAGATTCGGTATTTTATGAATCTCGAAAATCCCGGGATTTGGGTATTCGCGATTTCCCGATTGGCATTCCTAGTCGGTATATAGTGTACCGCTTTTGATTGGTGCATGGCCGTTTCATTTCCACATATACACAACAAGTGTACAGTGTGCGATTTAGGGAAATCTAAATAAGTGGGGTCTTACTGTACATAAAACTTGTCAAACATTCTATCGAAATAAAATTAAAAAAAAAAAAAAAATAATATCCAACAGAAAATGTCACTAAGAATTGTTTATCATGTCAAGAAATAACCATACGATGCCTTTTGCATTCTTTTATGGTACCAAGATAATCCGTCTTATTAGCAAAAGCATAAAATGTGAAATGAAATCATTTGTTTGTCTGCCATTGGATTGTGTGGTAACAAGGTTCTAAAAGTTACACACACACAAGTAAGATAAATGCATGTTGATAATTGCACAGACCAACTGTTTAGTGTCATCATCAACACTCGGTTCAAATGTTAAATTGTTAAGAAAATAATGAAAAATAAAAGAAATGTAACATGTGGCCAAATGACCAATTGACCGTACTACCAAATGAACAATCCGTATAACAGTTTCAAAACATGTACAGCAATATTGAATTATCCACTCGACTTCATTGGCCAATTGCCATTGTTATTACATCAGAATAAGTTTTATTGTGTGTAATAAGAATGTATGGGTGAAAGGATGTTGCTGTCATTGTATACTACATTGTATATCTGTAAGTATTATAAAATATTTCCTGTTTGCTTAGTTTTATTTCCATTGAATGGGGATAATACAACAAATTTTTTGAACTTTAGTTTTTGAATTTCACACAAATTTGAGGGATTTTAGGTTGCGATTTGTACAATATACTACGTGTTGGATTTTTAAACAACTTAAACTGTGAATAAAGCAATCACCGAGTGTGTGACTTAATTTTTTTAAAGTTAGAGATGCTTCTTTGCAAGGGATTTGCTTACAGCAAAATTAAAATCTCTTTATTGTAAAATGCTTATTTATCTCTATTAACCTGCCTTTATAATCTATGGAATAAGGAAATCTTGAGTCATAGTGGAGCATTCTAAAGTGTTGATTTATTGTGCTTCAATATTCCTTACTTATAAAACTAATAAGTATTCATTACTGTAAGCATGAGTTAAATTTTTTAAACGTTCTCTTAATTATGCGCTGGTAAAGTTAGTATCGTTTGCAGATGCTATATAAAAAATTACGGTATATGGGTTGTTAAAGAACAGATGAGTTCAATGATACTGCAAGGTTCTGTCTTACTTCTTATCTAAAGGTAGTGAGGTAACCTTTCACCTCTATTCAATTTCGAATGTAGTCAAATGAATACGGCCGACTTTAATGCACAAAACTAACCTCACAAGCGCGACAAGAAAATTACATCATCTATTAGTATGAGCAGCTATAGATGTTTTGAGCATGAAATTTCAAACTAAAACATTTTTCAAGTGCATACAGAAGCATTTAAGTGCCCCAGTTTCGTAAGATGGTGCAATACTTCACTCCTTCTAATCTACTTACTTTCTACAACACTTGTATTAGTCCGAAAATGGTATATAATAATTTCTCCGAAATACATTTTGAGGCATCCTAAAAGTGAACAGTAAAGGGCAACGTTGCCAATTAATGACTGTAGGTCATCCAATTATATTGCCTCTTCAGATCACCGTCCCAATATGGGTGGTCTTTCGCTATTTTACAACTACATCAATGGAATGTGCTCCAAGCCAATAAAGATATTTGTTTCCGAAAGTTTCATATTTTGATGTAATACACGTCTGTCACGTGCCACGCACAAAGCAGCTATGCCTACAGGCCAGAGTCTGTGTAGAGAATCGAACCCACGACCAGGACCGCTCTTCAGTCTGCCAGTGCACCCTCGAAAGATATATATTTTTTTTTATATTTCGTTTTGCTAAAAGCGTCTAATCTGGAGATTTAACCACGGTCTGTTGATGATTTCGTATTAAAAATATAGCCAGTAAGTAAAATGACATTCCTGAATCATGAAAGTGCAGTAAGAATAGTGATATGAATATCTTTCTTGATTTGAAAATCGAAATCCTTCTAGTTTTCTTTGTAGCTGGCCCTACCATTCTCTTAAATATATTCGTATTTTGTATTTGTATGTACGTGTATTTATAAAGATACTCCTACGAGTAAAATGAATTTAACAACAGATACTTACAAAAAATGACATATTCATGTGGGTTTAAGAATTATTTATCTGATAATAATACATTTTTGCAATTGTACTTCATTTAAAACGGAAACGAATACACATTCTTTATGTTGTGGTTTCATTGTTTTTCTTTTTCATTTGCAGTTACAATTTTATAAATATAAATTAAAATCTACTACTACCACTACTCATTGTACAGCTTTTATGTATCATACAGGCTGGCTGATATATAATGCAACAAAGTAAAGCGCTATATTTAAAAAATTTTTTTTTTTTTTTATTGTTCAAAAGTAAAAAATGTTGGAAATAACATCAAATTTTAAAATCAGTTTAGTTTTGTTCGAAATGGCCACCTTTTGTACGAATTATGGCCTTCAAATGGCCGACATAGCCATCACAGGCTGCACTAAAGTGGTTCTGCGGTATTTTGGCCCATTCCTGGTGAAGCGTCGTCTTGAGATGATCAACACTTTGGTATTTTTTGAATAAGAACCTTACTCTCCAAAATGCCCCAGGCGCAAGAGTTCAACGTATTGAAATCCGAAGATTTTGGCGGCCATTGTTCGGTAGAAATGCAGCGAGGAACCCCTTTTTAAGCCATTCTTGGTTGACGCGTGATGAGTGCGTTGGTGCCGAGTCCTGTTGGATGGTCTGCGGCCGAAATGTTTGTTTACCCAGGGCTTCAATACTATTTTCAAGACATTTTTCCGATAATATTCGGCATTTATTTTGACCTCACGGTTGATGAACACGACCGGAGAGCAACCATCGGCCGTAACAGCAGCCCACACCATTATCATCGGCGGCGTTTGAGTTCTGGTGGCCAATCGTAGGTGTAAATAATCAGCCGACCTCTTTGGGAAGTAAACCTGATCATTTTGTTTGTTCGTAAACTACTCAATTTGGAATGGCTTCTCATCGGTGAAAACCAAATTCGGTAACTGGCCACTTTCGTGTAAGCGAAGTAACTCCTTGGCTCTTTCTAGTGCAACTTTTTTTTGTCCATCGGTGAGCTTGAACCCTGGCTATACGTCTAATAAGCCAACACCCTACCTACTAGACTACGGCGACTTCAAATATATCAATTAGAGTAATTAAGATTAAAGTTTAATAAAACATTTGGAAATTGTGAGTTTTAAAACAGAAACAACTGTCAGCAGATAACCAATTTGCCAAATCAGTGAGTTGTTCATCATTTTAATACCAACAAATCAATGGTCTGTCGGATTTTATCGTGATATCGTCAAACATATAACTTGCAAAGAAAGCTAGTGGTCGACCTCATAAACCTACTGCCTGACAAGACCGTCATATGGTAAAAATAAGCAAAGTCATCCCTCGGAAAATTGCAAACGACCAATTAGGAATTTCTATTGGCGTCCATACAGCCAAAAACCGATTAAGAGAGGTAAATTTATTAGATAGAAGACTAACCAAGAACCTACTTATAAGTAAGGTTAATAAGAAAAAACGGCTTTACTTTGTCAGAAGAGCAGTGGGTCAAAATTATGTGGAGAGACAGAATCAAAGTTTAACTTATTTGGCTCTGATGGGTTAAAATACATTCGTCAGCCTCCAAAACAAAGTTATTCACACCAATTATGTAAACAAACAACATTCTGTAAATAAGAGTTAAATTTTTTTTCTCGCTACTGTATATGTATATAAATAACATGGTAATCTATGATTATAGTAACACATAAGGTATCTTGCAATCATAAATAATATTTAGCAACTTTCTTAAAATTTATAGAATTGGAAGTGAAATATATTTTTGAGTTTTTATTCCCTTCGGGACTTATAACTTCAAATGAGTGATGTTCAAAAGGTTTTTAAATGATAAATTTGTTTCGTTCCACAGCTTTCAGAATA
>CM025789.1:65179167-65196400 GCA_014635995.1 Sarcophaga peregrina
GTTGCCACTTGGTTTGAGGTATAATATTGGTGAGCATGTGCGAGGGCATGTGTTAAATAACTATTACGGGTACATAATTTTTTAAGTACTTATCTTGTAATGTATTACTTTAAAAGATATGCGAGAGTGGCTTTAAAAATCTCTCACATTGGGAGTATAATCTAAAAGCGCTATTGTTGTATATGTATACATTTTCTAATTTTCATTACACACTTCCCGTCTTCAAATTCTTAACCCATCAACGGCTAACCCCAGAATCCGTGTGGTCCGATTTCGATGACGTGGGGGCCTCTGTAGGGCATGGGTATTTTTCTAGCCACTTCGGCATAAGTATGTTCTAACTAACATTTTTTTCCCTTTGTTATATGACGGCTAGACAACATAGTTAAGCTATTTTGAAGAGTTTTATTGAAAATAACAGGTTTGTTACCATAATAATCTTGACAAGAATGATAAATCAGCAAAAATTACTCCATTAAGCAATGCATTAAATAAAAAGTTCATACAAATCTATGGATGAACAGATGATCGCATATTGTGGTCTCCATTTGGCTACAAATACTGGGTGTTGGCTTCTATGACAGGATATTGTTATTCCTTTATCCCATATGCTGCCGTTCTGCTAAAAATAAGGCTGACCACGGTCTCGGATTTTGTCACAAACGTGTTACTTTCTGTAAAATTCTCAAAAATAGCTTAACTATGTTGTCCGGCAGCCATATAACAAAGAGAAAAAAATTTTATATTAGAACACACTTATGCCGAAGTGGGTAGAAAAATACCCATACACTACAGAGGCCTCCACGACACTTAAAAAAATAAAAATATTCGTGGCAATACAAATACTCCAAATACTAATTGTGGCAAATTTCACCGAAATCGGACCACGGATTCTGGGGCAGGCGTTAATGGGTTAAAGATTCGTTTACAACTCAAAATCATATTTAAAAAAATTAAAAAACATAGTGAAAAAAAGAGAATCGGAAAACATAAATATTCACTGGTTTGTGTCACTTACTACTTCTTCGGCATCATATTACGTCGAAATAGTGAGCATATAATCACCATATTCATCGGAAGAAATTTCATCGGAATAGTTTTTGTCATTTGATAAAAACATTTTGTTGGTCGTGATTGTAATTCTGCGATTGTGAAATCAGTTATCAGCCTTTGTTTGCTTTTTTTTCTGTTTTTCGATTTCATAATAAGGCGTTAGTAATAAAGCGCGTTATACAAACCGAAACTTCGCGTTGTAAGGAAACTGTTTTTTCTTTTTTTGAAATCGCGTTATATTGAAAACGTGTTGTAGAAGTACCGTTTTATACGAGGGATACGTGTATACTACTTTGAAGTCAGTCAGTGGCTAGGTAAGTAAGTGGATTTCTTTAAAGCAGAAAAGGACAACAAACTCTAGTTTATGTCGGTTAGAAAAACTCAATTACTATTAACTAGATGACCAGCGCGAATATTTCGCACTGTTAGTTGTCATTTTTGTAACATAAAATGAAAAAATTTAATAGAAATTTTATTAAAAGTATAAAAATATTAGAAATCATAATATATCATACATATTTACATACATACATACATATGTGTAAATGCTTTTTAATACTTCTTTGAATACACTGTTAGAGGTAATGACATGACCATCGTTAACTTTTTGTCCGCAAGAATTCTTAATACCAACAAAAATATCTTTAATCGTATGCACTGGAGAAAAAACCACGTATAACTTGCCCATGCGAAAAGACCGGTTCTGATAAATACAATTCTACCCTTTTGAAGGGTTTGACCTTGTGCTTTGTTTATCGTCATATTAAAAGAAACTTTCACAGGGAATAGTTTTCGTGTCATTCGGAAAGACACAGTTGGATCAGAAGGTGTAAGGTTGATTCGGGGTGTGAGAACAGTTTTATCGGTATGAATAATTTTTGCAGATATGATGTGCTCTCCCAAGTTTGTTACGATTAGCCTGGTACCATTTGTTAACCCGTATTACTACACTTCATAAAACAAACAATGCCATGATAATTAACGACATTATCAAAATGACTTTTACAACCTTTATATTATTATGTGGAATAGCATTACAATTAAGCGAGCCTGTTTATCACACTTGATCTAACAACTACTGCAAAAGTATTGCCCAAAACATCATTTTACAACTTATTATGCATATTATTTACAACTGACTTAATAATAAACGGCATTATAGTAAATAGCGGTATTGCCACGATAGATTTTAATACATACTATATTATGTAGAACTGCATTACTACAATATAAAATATAATTTTTATCAATGAAGATATTAATTTTCAATTTCGAATTATTTTTTGTCATTAGTGTTAGATTTAAGCTTTAAAATGAGATATCATTCATTAAATTGATGCGATGGTATGGAGATATTTGCAACCGACAAAAAAAGTGCTTTAGAAATAATATATATGATTATTTTCTAAGATCATTCATCAAATATGTTAATGTTTACTGTTTAATTGAAGAAAAAAATATATCATGCTTTAGACAGCAGTATTGTAGTTTTTTGCACTCATCTTGTCTTGTTATCCCACCCTCGTATAATATCACATGTAATTTACACCGTATGCGTGCATATTAACACCTGCATGTGTTTATTTATAAATATTTTGTGCTCTTTTCATACGTTTTTCTTTCCTACTCACGGTATAATTTTATTTCTTTAATGCCAGGTCACGATTCATATTTATTTTTCTTCTTTTTCTATGGACATTTACACATACACATACATACATACATTTGTATGTTTATGTAATATGTATACATAGATGAGGCAACATTTATTTGAATTCTTATTTGTATGAGAATTTTTATGGATGCGTGTTTAACTTTTAAACGTGCATGATTTATGATTATTAACGGTGAGTTTGTAAGAATTTTATCATCAATTTAATGTTTCTTTATCTACAAAAATTGCTGGAATTTTTAGGTCAATTGTTTTCATTTTTTTTTTTAATTTTCTAAGTAATTTTTTCGTCCTTCAATTTGCTCTTAATTATTCCTTTTTTTTTTATTGTGTTTTCTGGTTTTACAATTGTTTTTAAAAAAAATTTATTTTTGCAATTATTAAATGGATTAAGAGAG
Source organism: Sarcophaga peregrina (assembly GCA_014635995.1). Lineage (NCBI taxonomy): Eukaryota > Metazoa > Arthropoda > Insecta > Diptera > Sarcophagidae > Sarcophaga > Sarcophaga peregrina. The sequence continues at coordinate 65,182,291 of CM025789.1, forward strand.
CAACAGTTTTATTTAAAAACGAAACAAATTAATTTTAAGAAATATTTTTAAAAGAAAATTTAATAAGTCCTGTGCTGAGAGGAAGACGCTGAGAAATGCTTTTGTAATATTTCATCTATTGGAGCTGACTGACTTAAGGTTTTAAACCGATGCTCACGCTAATAACACATATAAAGCACTAATGCGAAACGGTACACACTTATTCTGTCCGTGCAATCATTCATTTGCAAAGAAATACAAGTAAAAGGAAGAAAAGAAGCAGGCATGATCCCAAATTTGTATGGGAATATGATCCATACATTTTCACATACATATTACATAATGTCGATATACCGACCATTACCGACTGTAGCGTACGCACAATTCTAAAATTTGTATGGGAAAATTGATCCAGAACATACATAACATACTACTCACACATATTTAGATTATTGTCTAGTTATTGTTACGTAAAGCCTTTTTACATTCAGAAGTCCTTTTCTCATAGTGATTGTACTTTGTACTACATGAAGTATTTAAGATTGTTCTTTAGCCTTTCCCCACAATTTATTTCTTCACTCTTCAACCCGTTTTATAAATAACTTACAGGCCGTATTTTTTATATCCTATATTCGACTGTATTCTTCCTTTATGACTTTCCTTTATAAAGTAAATAATTTCGAGCGAAATTCTTTCTGGGTTCTTCTGTATTATTCATATTTATTCTAGTTAGGCGTTTTAGTCGATAGGATCGATTTACTATGGTTATTAAATACCTACGGACTTGAGCTAATGGTATGAAGTTTCAACTTCTATTAGCGTGGACATGATGTTACTTTGATCAACTGATTCAACATCAGCATGGCACCTTTTAATGCTATGCAGATGTTAACATTTAAGCATTGTTCTCAAGGCAAGTACTCTAATGACATTTCATGGATTCTTTCCGAAAGTCACTTTCTCAAAAACTCATTCGGATGAAACAGTAAAACAAGCCTACTTTTTTATCCTTAAAGACTACCCTAGCTGTTAAAAATACAGTTCAAAAACGGTATGTAAGAGTTGTATACCATTTTTGGTTAGATACAAATGACTGTTCTTGTGCTGTCATCAGAAAATGGCTTATATGATAAATTATTTTTTTGGCATTTGAAAAATATCACATCATCTTCAATGCTTAGAACAAAAAGAGTTTCTACTCCAAAGTATTTTCCCAACACATAGCTGCAGATAGAATGCATGCATTGGATCGCATTGTAATTAATAGCATTGAAGATTTCGAGTAGATTGAATAAACGTGAGCCCATTCATATTCAGCATTTGATATAAAAACTAAATTAGCTTGAGTTTTAAAATTAAGACCATAAGAAAAGAGTTGGAGACATTATGTACTCTTCGACTTATTCACTTAATTGGTCCTTTAGGTGGAATTACGACCAAGATTCTAACATCATCATTGTATGTGTTAATTTTATCCACGAATTAGAGAAACTTACAGTTTAATTTACTCTCAGAGTTGGTAGCAGAAGATTCTTCAGAAAAGTCGCCGATGAAATATTTTCTTTAAGATTTCATTTTGTTCGAGTTGTATGAACAGAGGTGAATCTTGGTCATTACAATTCTTCAGTCAGGGTTACTACCTAACCACTTATGTAGTGTGTGTTAACTTAATGCATGATGGCCGGACCTACATTTAAAGTCGACTACAAACGACAGATTTCAAACCGCGGCCTCATGTCTAATAAACAACACATTATATGCATACATACATACATAATTGGTCATTACAACCCACCACCATTCACACCACTTAGGTTGTGTGTGCGAATTTTATGCAAAGGCAATTTTTACGACTAAACTACCTACTTGGGACTATCCTACGCCATCGTTATGTCATATTTGTGCAAGAAATCTGTTGAGAGGAAATCCCTGAAAGTTATTTTTCAACAACAACAATTCGTTTTGCTGGAGATATCAGAGCTAGTATTTATAAGCCAACACGCTATCTAATGTCCTACGGCGGACTATTCCGGAGTACCTTACTACCAAATTGCAGTAACGTAAATGCAGAGAAACTTTAATTAACATTCTCCACTCCAAGTTTAAAAACCAATTGAAAAAGGAAAACTTATGTAAAACGTGAGTGTATTTACAAAAAATGTATGAATTTATCGTAAATTTTTTTCCAATTTGAATTTTATTCCCTACTTTTTTAAATAATTACGAAATAATTTGTAGACTTTACTGTTAATCTTCATGCTCGCAATGTTTTAATAATTTTTTTTGTTTTTCTTAAGTTAAATTGAGAATTATTTTAACAACTTCGACTTGGAAACTATACGCAGCATAAAAGTGTAAAGCAAATAATGATTTGAGTCGTCTTCAACCATTTTGTTTTCCCTTACCAACGTTTAAGTATTAAATTGGCTTGCTTGACTTTTTTGTTGTTTTTTTTTTGCAGCTGCAGTTAAGCAATTTTGATTTACTTAAAGTAAGTATTGGAAACAAAATCGAAAAATAAAATACGAAAAAACTTTTTATGTTGTTTGGTATCTGATGACTTTGAAATCTCTTAAGTAGGCTTAATCTATTAAGTGATTCAACTTTAAAAATAAAATAAAAAAAACAACATGAGAATCAAAAAACTCAGAAGAATAAAATTGGGAAATTCATAAGAAACTTTTATTTTATGATACACTCTTCGATGTGTAGCATCATCTTCGTCGTCATTATTATTGAACTGTCTTCCTGAAGTATGTTGCACAAGGATGGAAAATATTTAAATTTAAACATTTTTTTTTACAAAATTATTTGAAACATTTTTAAGAAAATTTTATTAAGAGGCCCGCATTTAAAATATGATAGTCAAATTCTATAAAGTTTTAGAAATTGTTTCTCATTTTGACATACCCTTTAACGTCTACACAAAAAATTTTAAGCAAATATATTACATTTGAAATCACGAGGTTTGTTTAGAAAAATAGGGTAACGTTTGATTATGCCCTTCCTTAGATACCCAATTTGAACGAGCTTTACAACTCAATGAATTGAATAGAGGCATCTAAATTTGATGCAGTGTTTCCTAAACTAAGTTACTCAAGTACATTATTCATACCCATAAACATAATTTTTGGCTTCAACCCTTCAGTCAGTATTACAACCATAGCTGGCGATTTGACGATTTTGAGCTCAAAAAACGTCATTTTGACGACATGACGATTTATGTCCTTATTTTGATTGATTTAATTTTCTTTACTTCAGTACATTAAAGGCTTCCTTAAGCTTTGTATAACAAGGTTGTAAAGTATAAATACCGTATATAAATATATAAATACGGTATAAATACCGTTTTAATCACTAAAGCCAAAAAAATTTCAACTCATAAATAACATCGTAGTGGATAATAAACGCCGTTGCAAACAATTTTAAAAATTCGATTACAGATTAAGAAGAAGAATAAAGGTAAGTGGCAGTGGAAGCAGTGTTTATGGAGACTAGGTCTGAATATTTTTCTACCAAAAGTGAGAGAAAAGATCTATGCAGTAAGACAGTTCTTCATACGAATAGTCCGTCTAACAACCGAACTTTGTCTGTAATCCAGTGTGCGATACAATTGGCCAAACGACCCCATACGGATGTACTAGCTAAGAAAGACGAATGTTACGTAGGAATACGTGATTTTCATTAAAGCAACGCTTGAGCAATATCCTTTTATAGTAGTGATAGAACAGTGACACAAGCCACATTGCAACGTTGCTCCAATGGTAGTTGGAATACTATCGTGATTTACGACTTACTACGGCCTCACCCATACACGGTCGAGAAGCCGCGAAAACAGGCTTACCGATACATGAGAGTTGTATTCTATTTTCTGTCGGTTATTAAATGTGATGCAATTTGTAAGTAGATCAGATGAACTTTAAGTATTTTATTACAACGTTTTAAGAAACCAGAGGCACTGAAAAATGTGTCGGGTTCTAGCGGGCAGTCACACTCAATTTTCATGTCCCATAAAGTCAAATCTTCTGACTCCCTAATATGTACACCACATCTAGGTATAGATGATGCAATATTATCGCTGCTTACCATTGATTTTTATATTCGTTTTTGATTTTTATTTATTTATTTTTTCGGTCTTGGTGACGATTTTTGTCAAATATTTGACGATTTGGTGCTTATTTATCTAGCAGCTATGATTACAACTCAGATAAGTGTTCTGAGCGTGTCAAAAGAAAACAGTTGCCTTGATTCAAGTGCAAAATATAAGGCTTTAAACGTCACCTGTCCGCCCTAGCTAAGTTACGAACCTAATATTGTTCTCTTGGGAAGGGTTCCATTCTCTGGTAAATCATAGGTCCTATCCTTCCTAGAGCTTAGAAGAATTCAATATTCAATGTGCTGTGATTGAAATGTAACGATAAATTGTGCTGCTTGGTAAAAACGATCGAGACATAATTAATAATTTTTTCAAAATTTACAATTTCCACTGCTTGAGTGTTTTCACTAGTTGCTGCTATGGTAACAAATTTCGAATTCTATGGAACCTTTAGCATTCAAAATTTTCTAATCAAAAGCCATTGCCATTTCCAAGGCGGCACAATGATAGTTGATTGGGCGGGGTTTTCATCGAAAAACTCCGGATTTACTCGAAAGCCAGTTTGTCATTAGGTCCTTAACGAACGCAGTTTCAACGTCTGTTCTGAATGCAGAGGTTTTCTTCGAGAAATTTGGTATCAGTTAGTTATCTTACATGGCTTGCGGAATATAGGGATATTAGAGATCGCATTGCTGATAAGCTGGCCAGATCCGGTACAGAGTAAAAAATTTTCGACATGTTACTTGGCATGAATGTTCTCACTAATTTCCTTAATTTGGATATGCCCATTTATTCTACGAGCAGGCTTAGTCTCGTTAACATCTGAATGCTGCGTGAAGTATTGCCAATTTCTCCTGGACTCGACAGGAAGAGGATTGGACTACTTCTGCACAATGTCGATCATTACGGGCAAATTTTCTTTTCGTTGGCATACCGAAATTCTTAGTATTCCAATTAGGGAGTTCTGTAGGAGTTATGGATTTGGAGATCTTTCATCTTACAGGATGGCTGATATACATTGCCAACCAATTTCAGGTTGTTACCATTTACAAACCGCTCGTCTGACAGCTGACAGATGTATTCTAGCGATAGTTCATTTTATTATTTACAAGCTTATAAAAGCATTTTGATCTATTGCATTTAGAAAAAAAAGTTATTTGTGATGGAATTCAAGCGTGATAGTGTGATTGCTTTATATTTGGCTGGAAAACCGCAGGTGGCTACCGTTAGAGCTCCCCAGCACTTAAATGTAAATAAATCTTTTGTTTCTCGTTACCGTGATACTGGCAGTGTTGCATCGCGTCCAAAAAGTGGACGACAACAAAATGGTATCAACACTAGAAATGATCCGAAAAATGAAGGCCAGATTCCCCGCCGTGCTAGAAAAATTGCTCGTAACCTGAAAATATCGCGAGAACGGATGCAGCACATATTGAAAAATGAGCTTGAACTAAAGCCGTTGAAGTTACAAAAAGTGCAAGAGCTCACCGATGGACAAAAAAAAGTTAGACTGGAAAGAGCCAAGGAGTTACTTCGCTTGCAACGAATTTAGTTTTCTCCGATGAGAAGCCATTCCAAATTAAGGAGTTTGTGAACAATCAAACTATCGAGTTTACTTGTCAGAGAGGTTAGCTAAAAACTTACACCTGCGATTGGATACTAAAGCTCAATCGTCGCCGATGGTAATGGTGCGGGCTGCCGTAACGGCCGATTCATATTCATCGACCGAGGAGTCAAAATAAATTCCAAATATTATTGGGAAAATCCCTTAAAGATAGTATTGAAGCCCTGGGCAGACAAACATTTCGGCCGAAGATCATGGACATTCTACAGGACTCAGCACCACCACACTCAGCGCGCGTCAACCAAGAATGGCTTAAAAAGGAGGTTCCTCGCTTCATTTCGACTGCACAATGGCCCCAAAAATCTCCGGATTATTAATCCGTTGGGCTTTGCGCCTAGGGCATTTTGAAGAGTAAGGTTCTCACTAGGGATGCCAATCGGAAAATCCCGAAACTCGAAATCCCGGAATTTTCCGGATTTATACAATCCGAATACCGGGATTTTTAAAAACTTGTCTCGGGATTTTTCGGGATTTTCAGGATTGTGAATTCATATGTATTTTTACCCTACAAAAGCTCCTGAAAAAAAGATTCTATATCACTTGACTACGATAATAGACGCTCAGATGAGGAAAGCCCTACTTCCATTGATAAAAAAGTCATTTGATGTCATCGAAGAATGAAAAAGCTCTATAAAATGAATTAAAAGAGTAACTGATTTAGATACTCAACTGTCCAAAGAAATAGATTTATTTACATCAGGAGGTGGTAGAGGTGATATTTACAAGCTGCATACAGCTATCTTGGAACTATTTTATCAACAAATGTTGATATCGAGAAGTGCTTTTCAACGACAGCATATGTTGACAACAAAATTCTTTCAAGCCTATCGGATCACATGTTAGATGCTTAAATCTTTTTGTTGGAATCCAAATAATTTTCTTAAAACTATGCGTATGAATGAATAAGTTTTATTTTGGATAATTACTCCCTTTTGTTACCTTCGTATAATCTGATATACAATACTAATTGGATAAAAATTATTTTGTTAACGAAATATTTTTATTATTAAGAGAAAATCGTGATTTTTCCTATGATTTTTTCGGGATTTTTGGATCCCGAATTATCCCGAAATATCCCGGGATTTCGGGATTGGGATTCACAAAATCCCTAATCCCGGGATTTTTAAAAATCGATCCAGTTTGGCATCCCTAGTTCTCACTAAAAAAATACCAAAGTGTCGATCATCCTGAAAACGGCGCTTCGCCGGGAATGTGTGATGGCTTTGTCGGCCATTGAGGCCATAATTCGTACCAAAGGTGGCCAATTCGAACAAATCTAAACTGATTTTAATATTTGATGTTATTTCTAACATTTTTTATTTTTTAATAATTAAATTAAAAAAAAAATAAATAAATATAATAAATATAACACGCCCTGGTAGTCTAGTGTGTAGTGTGCTAGACTATTAGGGTGAGGGTCGTGGGTTCGATTCCCACCAGAGGCTCAGTGACACTACACCGGGAATATGGTCGAAGTTACTCAGCTCGTACATGAATATAATATAATTTATAATTGTGTTGTAATTCTAAATAAAAAAATATAACACTATTACTTTGTTGCATTATACATCAGCCACCCTGTATGTGTCAGTGGCCTGTTCTTGCCATAAAGAAGCCCCAGTTTTTAACCTCTCATTTGCTAACATCTTTGACTGAGCTCTCTAATATTTAATTGTTACAATAGCGAGATTCACTTTGGACTTTCGGGTAGATTTTTCTTGATAATGGTTGAACCCTAGGTGGAATAAATTGTGGTATCACAATGAGCCTAAATGCTGGGACTCTTTCTTAGAAGATATCCGCCATTTGAACCAACCTAACCTAGTAAAGCAAAATTTATATATTTTTTAATTTTGAATTGGCGTTAAGTAAATGGAAAAGTTCAGTGTATTAAGAAGTAAACCAAAATGTGTGTGTAACCCTCGTTAGTTGCTTCATTTTAGCACTTTTCTTTTCTGCCTATAGAAGATGGAAAAATTTTATTAAAGTAGACTTTTTTTCTTACAAATCTAAAAGTATTTGAAAGAAAAAAAAAAAGAATAACAACAACAAAGTTATTAATAAATTGCTTAAATAAGTAAAAAAATTAAAATGAAAACTTCGCTTTTGCCTTGCAGAATTTCCACATTTCTTCTGTTTTGTTTTGTTTGGACTGTATTGCTTGCATTTATTATCAAAGCCCTTGTATTAATTATAATATGTTTAAACGTTTATGTTTTAAGTAAATACTTAGTATTTCAATAACATTTTTCCTAACCAAGTACAACCAACAATATTTCCTTTAAGTAAGGAGGATAAAATTATTATAAAAAAAAAAATAAGCAAATAAATTAAACAAATTCAAGAAAAGCAAAAAAAAATTATAAAGCGTATGAACAGCATCAAAAAAAAAGCACCCAAACTTGTTACACTTCATCATCATAAGGGCTTTGGTAGGAAAAGTCTGTGAAAAAATTTAAACTATTTTCTCTCAACACTGACACTCGCACTCGCACTCGCACTCACATTCATTTTTTCTTTTTTCTAGTTTTTTTATGTATGCTTTACAAATATACAGTAGAGAGGCATACATTGACGCAAATAACATAAAATTTACATTTATAACGGAACATAAACTCTGTACTTCTAAAGAAAATCCCTAAAAAAAAAACAGGAAATGCCAAACCTGGCTGCTGGGTGCAAATTATTTGAAGGAAAAAAATTTAGTCTGAATAATTATTTAAAACATATAGAAATATTATTAAAATCATATTATTTATTTATTAATTACAATACAATTTCAACTTAAGGAGTGCGCACAAAAAAAATCTGAACTTACACTTTTCGTTATAGAAATAAAACTAAGTGGCGGATTTTTTCGTTTTCTAGTGCAATTAAAGTAAATAATATTTGAGTTCCTTGAATTTTTTTCTGCCAAAATTCATCCAAGCATCCAACTTTTTGAGTCAGTTTTCTTTCAGACATTTTAGGGTGTTTTAGAAAAATACGTATTATTTTACTTGCTTTGTTTTGGTCGGCAAATTCTTTTTTTCTTCCACTTCCACGCTTTTTCTCAATACTCAAAGACTCCTTATATTATTTTATTCTTACCTTAGAAACTGCAATCGTGTTTTATAAGCGGCGCGGTTTTTTCATTGAAAATTTTAATTATTTTTCTATGACATTCTTGTTGGGTGCCCATTTTCAAAAAAAGTAATTTTGCTATTGCAATGACATTTAGCAAGTGGATTTTGAAACAGATGACTAACAAAAACAATGTAACGGGATTAATTTTTTTCAATTATGATAAAAGTTATAAGCTTAAAAGTAGGCCAATTTTCATTTTGTTCTAAGTTTTGTGGAGTACTTGATAATATTACATCTTTTTCCATTAATATTAATTGATTTCTATGAACAACCCTTCGTCGTCTATTAACTTCAATCAAATATAGTGTGTCACTAATTTTTTTGCAAATGGTACCTTTGACCCATTTTGCATCACTATTTTGATCTGGATTCAAATACAAAATATTTTTTACCAACTTTTAAACTGAAATTTTTAAATTTTTTGCTTTTTTGAAACATATTTTTCTCTAAAATCTTTTTATCTTTGTAGTTTGTTGTATTTACTTTTGTATTTGAGTCTTTCTTTAAGTTAATGTACGATAATAGAGTAATTGGTTTATATGATAAAACAAATTCACTTGGACACATACCTGTGACAGTGGATGGAGTGTTTCGGTATTTAAATAAAAAGTTTAATACGACGTTTTGGACAGAAAGTTTACCTGACTTGTTAGATAAAAAGTACGATTTCAAACTATTTTTAACGGTTTGAACACCTCTTTCTGCCAAACCATTACTGGGGGGATGATAAGCAGGACTAAAAAGTTGATTTATTCCGTTTGATTTTAAAAATAATTTAAACTCCTCACTTCTGAATTGTGGTCCATTATCGCTTACTAGCGTACCGCAAAATCCAAAATTTGAAAATAAAAATTTTAATTTTTCAATAACCACTATTGCTGATGTTTTATATAAAACTTGTACATCAATCCATTTAGAAAAATCATCAACAACTATTAAAAAATCATTATTTTTGAACTGAAACAAATCCACATGAATGCGTTCAAACGGAAAAGAAGTTGGAGGCCACGTGAAATTTGGACAATCTTTCGTCTTGTTTTGAGTTTTTTGACACGACGGACAATTTGAAACATAACTCTCAATACTTTTATCAATGGAAGGCCACCAAAACGAACCACGAGCCAACAACTTCATGCGAACGATCCCAATATGCGTATCGTGAAGCAACGATAGAAATTTACCTCTTAAAATTGTGGGTATAACTAAACGATCCCCATAAAATAAACAATTCTTCTTGACCTCTAAAGAAATTTTAATATTATTATATGGAATTAGTAGACTATTTGATTTCATTTCTTTTGACCAACTATTATTTTGAACTAATTCCATAACCTTCCGTATTGTAGGGTCTTTTTGAGAATACAGGACAATATCCTCCCAACGCCATTTTACGTCTTTACGCAATAATTTATACAAGGGTGCTAAGACCGTAGCACTATTTAGCAAAAATTTGGAATAATAATTAATTAATCCTAAAAAACTTTGAAGTTGGTCAATATTACTTGGTTCAGGTGCTCGTATTATAGCCTCCATTTTAGAATTTGAAGGTTTTATACCTTCAGGGGTAATGGTATGACCCAAGTACTCAATTGTATTTACCAAAAGTTTACATTTATTCCAATTGATTTTAACATTGAATTCTTGCAATCTACTTAAAACTTTATACAATTTAGATTTACAATCTTGTTCACCGTTACCAGAAACAAAAATATCATCTAGATATACAACAACGCCTTCTAAGCCCTGCATAATTTGATCCATAACGCTTTGAAAGACCAAATGGTAAACGGCAAAACTGAAACAATCCCATATGGGTATTGATAGTTAACAACTCACGTGATGATTTATTTACCGATAGCTGTAAATAAGCCTTACTCAAATCAAGAATACAAAAACACGTTTTACCCCTCAAACTTGTGAGAATATCATCAATTAACGGTAATGGATATACATCCATTTCAATAACAGGATTTATGGTTACTTTAAAATTTCCACAGATTCTTATAGTAGAATCTTTTTTTATGACACAGACAATCGGAGTTGCCCAAACACTTTTTTGGACGGGCTCTATTATTCCCTCGTCACGCATTCGACCCAACTCGGCCTCTATAGAATTTTTTAAACTTAAAGGCATTTGGCTTGACAAAAATATCAGCTGAAAAACTTTTAATAGGACGACCTATACAATCCAAAAATAAGGATGGAAACATACTTTTCAATATTTCCACGGGTACTGGTTTGGCAGACGTTTTTTATAGATAAAATATTACTTGTCTTACACAAGGTTACCTTAAAAAATTTTCGCCAACCCGGAAATAAAACATCTATCCAATTCCGTCCCATTAGAGGTGTGAATTGCCTGTTGGATTTCACTACCACCAATTCCAAATCACTCTTTCCATCAACTGTCACCAATATTCTCCCAAGAACCTCCACAGCATTACCTGTTAAAACTTGTAAAGGTGGAAAATCAATACTTTTTAAATTTAAATCATTAAAATAAAATTTATAGTCTACATTAGAAATAACGGACACGACGGCTCCGGTATCTATTTCCATTTCCAAATTTTACCATTTACGATAAAACTCTTTACCAGTGCTGACTCCGATCTATTTACCCAGTTAATGATTCCAGCTTAAACTCCAACTCGTTAACATTGTTCTGTCTATTTAAATACCTTTGAGTTGATTTATTCTTTTTCGAAAAACAAGCTTTCGCCGAATGTCCTTTCTTTCCACAGGAAAAACAGGTCCACTCCTTAGCCGGACAACTGCCACTTGCATGCTTGTATGCACATTTTGTACATTTTTCATACTTCTTGTACTTTTGAGGGTAATGATTATTTTGTTGACATCATACGACGATGAATGCATACTTTTTTGTTCTTTGGTGATCAGCTCGAACGATTTTGCTAATTTGCACGCCTCTCCCCAGTTCAAAGATGATTCTGAGAGCAATTTTGTCTGAAGTTGACTGCTGCTAACCCCACAAACTAAACGATCACGCAATGCTTCATTTAAAAATGCACCAAACTCACAACGTTGTGATAACAATTTCAAATTTAATATATATTCACTGATGGGCTCATCAGGCTTCTGGGAACAACTATAGAATTTAAACCGTTCGGCAATAATATTTTTTTCCGGATTGAAATGTGGCAAAATTATTTTTACCAGATCCTTGAAAGCTTTACTTGTTGGCTTTTCTGGTAACAAAACCGATTTTATTCTTTTATATGTATCTGGACCAACCAATGTTAAAAATAAAGCCACTTTGTTTTTATCTTCCACATTATTTATTATAAATAATTGCTCAATCCGCCTCTAAATATTCGCCAAAATCTTCACTAAACACAAATTGTTCAATTGATCCAATTAAAGACATTTTCTTTTATACAATTTCTGTGTATTTTATTTTTTTTTAGTTATAAATTTTTCCTTTTTTTTTTTTTTTTTCTCTGGGTTCCACACTGCTCGTCGCCAAATATGTTATATATTCTTCAGAATGTCTTTATTGAATAATGTGAAAATAAATTATTATATTTTAAGTACTAAAGCAAAGGTAACATTGATTTAAAATTTATAAATTTAAACAAGTATAAATACTACAAGTATATTACATATACGAACTGAGTAACTTCGACCATATGCTGAGTGTAGTGTCACAGACCAGAGCCTCTAGTGGGAATTGGAATCACGGCCCTCACGCTAAGAGTCTAGGACACTACCTACTAGACTACCAAAGCGTTCTACTAAAAACATAAAAATGGTATTTTTGCAGTTTAAATTACGTCCTTTGACACAGTTATTGAATTAAATTCGAATAATGAAGGTAATGTGAAACAATGACATACATTTTGGCCGCAATGTCTGTGAGATGTTTTTGAATATCTGCACTTGTCTACCAGAAAATATAACACATACTACAGAGCCAATTGTGTCCGCCATAAAAATGTTCCATCCATTCCAGCAAACTTAATGCATTAATTTCTTATGTGGTGCAATTAGTAGAATTTGGCGTAGATTGCCCTTGCTGTGTCATATATCGGGTGAGCCATCTAACTGTTTAAATTTAAACAATAGGTTATTTCGAAAACTGTCAAAACCTATATCATTCTCTTCTGTCACCAAATTCACGAAGAGATATATTGGGGCCAAAGAGCACCTGACGATGATGTCGATTGCGTCCCAAACATAAAATAAAATAAAATCCTTTTTTCAGAATCACTTTCTTCTTGATGGGTACATTAGTAAGCAAAATTGCCCATACATACATACATACATAATTGGCCATTACAACCCTTCAGTCAGGATTACGACCTAGCTTCTCACACCACTTATGTTGTGTGCGTTAATTTTATACATGAGTGGCGGGACCTACAGTTTAAAGTCGACTCCGAACGACAGATTATTGAAAAGCTTTTCATGGCAATTTTTACTCTCAGAGTCTTTGCCAGAAATCTGTTGAGAGGAAGTCGCCGAAGAAATATTTTTTTCGTTTTGATGTCTGACCTGGGATTCGAACCCGGGCCTTTTGTCTACACACTACCCACTAGACTACGGCGACTTCTATGGGCCATACATGGGGTTCAGAAAAGTGGGTCACATTACGAGTGCGACTTGTAAAGCAGAGGCATAATTGGCCTATATTTAAATGAAGACACCTATCGGACCATAATAACCGATTTTTTTTGTACCGTCCTTCATGGTATTGATGTGAACGATGTATGGTTTCGAAAGAATGCTTCAACTTGCCATATATCTCATGCCAGAATAGATTTATTGCGTCAAACGTTTGAAGGAAGTTTGGTTAGTCGAAATGGTGGTTTCTCATCGGAGAAAACAAATTCGGTAACTGGTCAGTTTTGTGCAAGCAAAGTAACTTCTTGGCTCTTTCCGGTTTAACTTTTTTTATCCATCAGTGAGCTCTTGCACTCTTTTTGGAACTTCAATGTCTTCAGTCCAAGCTCATTTTTCAATATATGTTGCATCCGTTCTCGCGATATATTCAGTTCACGAGCAATTTTTTCTATCACTGCGGCGTGGATTTCGATCAAATCTGGCCTTTACTTTTCGATAATTGCTGGCGTTGTTACCGTTTTTCGTCGTCCACTTTTTGGACGCGATGCAACACTGCCATCACATTTAAATGTTGGAGGGCTCTAACAAGAGCCACCTGTAGTTTTCCAGCCAAATTTTAAGCAATCACATTATCAACGCTTGAAATCCATTACGAATAACTTTTTTTCCTGAATGCAATAGCTCAAAATGCTTTTGTAAGCTTG
>CM025789.1:65196900-65215228 GCA_014635995.1 Sarcophaga peregrina
ATTGTCAGGTTTGTTGCTGCCAATACTATCGTCAGTTCATAAGACGAGCTTTCGAGTTTTCTTCTTCTTTAGTGTCTTCAGCAGCAGAAATATTACATATATACGTATATAATCGTTCATTATAACCTTACGTTGTCAATTGGAAATAACTCTCCTAAGGATTGAACGTTGGTCTAATACCTAATAAGCTAACACGCTACATACTACACTACGAATATTGCCGACAATATCAAGGATATATCATGAACAGAAAATTCAATCTTTTCACTTTCCTCCAATACTTAACTTTTAATCTCTTCTCAAATATCATAAATAATGTAGTATTTACGATAAAACCTCCACAAAATCTTTGAAAACCAAAAAATTTTAAACAGAACACTAAGGAATCGTTAGGAAAGTCGTGTGTAATCAAAAATGATACATACGATAGAATTATGAAGGTTATGAATTTTTTCACCCCTGTTTGAAATTTTCTTTTTTTATTTAGTTAAAATAATGACAATAACAATTCCTGCAAATTCTAAAAATATCAGGCATCTAACGTTTTCTGAATTAAAGTTTTATAATTCAAAATTTAAATCTGTAATTTTTGATACGCACCTCGATCTACGGTTAAAAAATTGGGAATTTCACGTAAATTAAAGATTGGTTATTATATTCAAATTGACTAAAGTCTATTTAGGCTGTAATTACTGTTCATATATTATTTTGTATCTTATAGTTTCAACATTTGATTTCAAAGAGACCGAGATAATTTAAATGAAATATTATTTGTATAAAGGGAAATAGGAAATAGAAAATGAGATTTCTTTTTGATTGTACAATACTCAATACTTTTTTTATTATTGACGTTCAATTTGCGAGTTAGACCCGAGGACATATATTTAAATTCATGTATTAGACTCTTTTTGCTTCTTTATTTGTTGGTGATATTCAAAACCTAAATCAAACCAAAAAAGTTGGTTTTTTTTGTCTTTTAACCTTGCTTTGTAGCAAGGACAAAACCAAATTTGTCATATTTTCTACTTTACGCGCTATGGTTGTAGAGTTTGTCCACAAGTTCGAACTATTGCTTGGAGACCATTCAGTTTGTTTAAAGAGCAAGATTTATTATTTCTGTTTTTTTTAGATTTAGAAAATGATACCATCCAATCATAATAAAATTTATGGTTATTGAAAACACAAAGCTTTCTTAACATCCAACTCACGAAGTTTTTATTTAACAATTTAACTCATTAACGCCGAATGGGTAGAAAGTATCCAAAAAGGAAATTTTTTTTTAAAAAATTCTATCTTGAACCAACTAAACGAGTGTCCAAACGCTTCTTTTATAACGAATAAAGAGCGCATAGAACGATTTAAAAGAAATTTGTAAGGCATGATATTCACATATTTCCAAAATTAAAATTTTGTAGAAAGAAATTCTGCGGAATATGGGAAGATAATATTATCAGAAAAACCTTGGGATGCCATCTAATATTATTTGTCTTCTACCCAATGAAAAAAACTTTTACTTGAATTAGTTTACTTAGTCTACAGGTGCGATTAAAGGACATGGGTATAAAATACCCACTTAGGCATTGGTATGAAAAAAACCAATCCATTTTATTATAAACTTTTACAAATTAATTTTAAATAAAAATTTCAAATAATTTATTTTTCTTTATTTTTTCAATATTTTTTGGGAGTTTCGGCATGAAATTGTGCAAAACAATCCCTTGAATGTACATTCAAACCGCATTTTGTATAACCATACTCTAATTCCTGCTGTGTTTTCTAATTTTATCAACCATGTGGTCAAATTTGTCAGTGCATTTTGCTATTTGCTGCGCATTTGTGACAATTTTTCCCATCACGGCGTCGATTTTCAACGCTTCAACAACGCTAACCCAAAAATCGAGCTGGCTCGTAGTTTAGATTGCGTTTACCAAAGTTACGTAATAGATTAGTGAGTACTCGCCAATACCACATTTTCCGCGTATTCGAATATGATACGCAATTTCCTATAAGTCAACTCCACCCATTCGCTGATTATATGCATTATGTATGGTTATTCAACGACATCCATCATGCGATATTTACGGTCATTATTTTGGTTTGGCACATCGGCTCTATACCCAAAAAATTAGACATCACAGTCACCGCTTTCAGAAAGATTTAAAATATATACGTACATAGGAATAAACATGATAATAAATATGTGTACAAGTGATAATCGAATTATCATTGCAACGAACTGCGATAATATTTTTATTTTTGTGAAAGCAAAAATCTGATGAACACCGAGGTTTCTTTTTCATCAATTTAATATCATCCAACAATGCGTGATTGCTACGATTATCTCGAACAGTACCTGTTGCAAAATAACCTTTTCGAAATTATGTCCATAATAAATTATGGCTTGTCGGATGTAACATTTTATTGACTTGGATCTGTAATAGTCCGCATTATCACATTTTCTCCAAGGCCGTAGTCAATATTATTATTAGCAGAAGCGCCAGTATATGCGATAAAGGAATAACAATAGCCTTTCATAGAAGCTAGTACCCAGTATTTGAAGCCAAATCGTATTGGCTTGCCCTTTATGTACATTTTTTAGGCAATGGCGACCATAATATGTGATCATCTGTTCATCCACAGAAAGACTATTAGTATTTATTATTCTTGTCAAGATTATTATTGCCACGAACGTGTATATTTTCAATAAAACTCTCAAAAATAGCTTAACTATTTTGTTTAGCCGCCATATAACAAAGAGAGAAACAATTTTATTTCAGAACACACTTATGCCAAAGTGGGTAGAAAACTACCCAGGCTCCCATGACACTAAAAAAAATAAAAATATTCATATCAATAGAAATACTCCAAATACTGTTTGTGTCAAATTTCACCGAAATCGGACTACGGATTCTGGGGTCAGACGTTAATGGGTTAAATTTGAATGAGAGAAGCTGTATGATAATATAAAAAGAATACACTTTTCAAGTTTACCGTTCTTATTTGGTGGTTTCGGCGTCTCTGAATTTTATCAGCCACCACTTGTTTCTATTCCAATAATTAAAAATGGAAAAACAAAAATTTTGAAAGTATGGTGTAACCGTTCACTCATGAACTGTTTGACTGCTAAGCAATTCTGGTGGGAATGTTTGAAAACTGCTGGAAAACTACAATTAATTATTATAATAAACAAAATCGACAAAATTCTAATAACATATGTATACAAATTTATAGGGTCTTCTCGTCTTTTGGTTTTATTTTAGCATTTTTACAAAATTTTTACACTGAAATTCGCAGTATAAATGCGATAATCGTAACAATTGAATGCAGGGCTTTTGCGTCGTGTAGCAGTCAAACGGTTAAAAAGGTTTATTCGAGAAAATGCACCGTACATGTCAATAGTTCTAAAAATGGCAACGTATTCTGAAGAAACTGTATACTTTTGAATAGATTCCAACCAAATTTTTACAAAGCGCTACAACGTAAAATGAGAATTGATGTTACTCAGGAGTTCAAATCCGCAGACCATAGAATAATACTAATGCGTTGTTGGCTTGATACTTATTTGTTCATTGTAATGGAGCAAAGTGAACTCAATATCATCCTGAATAAACAATAATCGATTTATGCTGCAGTGATTTCTGCTGATATATTTTATTTTTCTTTTCTCGAAATAAATATTTCCAATGGAACAAACGCAATAGATTTGAATTTAACCGATGGTATGGCTTTAAGGATCGCTATGATGTATGGCTTAACCAAAGTAACATTAGCTGCATGTCGTTGGTTCCTGGCATTCAATTCAAATTGGTAATTACCGATAGTGCTCTCCGTTAAAAATTACGACATGATCAAATATGTACCGAGCTTTGGACGCTCTTGGATCTCATGTCCGTTGGTATTATTGCAAATTCGACAATTTTGTTAGTTGTTATACATTCCTCCAGAAATACGACTCATCGGTGACGTTAATTTTTGAATGACAATAACGGTCAGTTGCCAACTGCTCTAGGCCCATTTGCCGAAGAAAATGTTGTTAACTTTTCAGTTCCTAATCGTTATAGGCGATATTATCGATATTAATAATTGTATTAATCTTACTTACTTACTTAATTGGCCATAACAACCCGATTAACGGATTTCGGCCTGCCGCAACACATCCTTCCAGGCGCCTCTGCTTCTTGCGCGCCTACGCCAATTGGTCACACCAATCGATGACAGGGCTTCTTCGATTTGGTCCTTCCAACGGATACAAGGTCGTCCTCTTCGCCGACTTCCGCAGATCCCCGCATCAAACACTCGTCTCGCCGGAGCATCCTCCTCCATTCGAACGACATGGCCGAGCCAGCGCAGCCGCTGGATATTAATACGCTGTACAACGTCCATGTCGTTGAGGAGCTCATACAGCTCACTGTTAAATCGGATGCGAAAATCATCGCCAACTCGCACTGGACCGAAGATCTTACGTAGGACTTTTCTCTCGAATACTCTCAAGGCAGCTGCATCAGTTCTTAATAGGGTCCATGCTTCTGCGCCATAAAGAAGCACGGGTAGGATGAGCGTCTTGTAGAGTATTAGTTTCGTCTTGCGAGAGAGGTCTCTGGTACTCAATTGCCTATTGAGACCATAATAGCACCTGTTGGCAAGAGTAATCCTGCGTTTGATCTCCAGACTGACATCATTTTCGGTGGTAACGGCGGAGCCAAGATAAATGAATTCCTTAACTGTATCAAAAGTATAGTTATCGGCCGTAATATGTGAATCAATACGCCGCACGGCTCTACTTGTCGATAACATATACTTCGTTTTGCCTCATTTACTGCCAAACCCATCTTCTTAGACTCCCGTTCAATAGCACTAAAGGCAGCAGTGACATCTCGTTTGGTACGCCCTATGATGTCGATGTCGTCAGCGTACGCAAGCAACTGGACACTTTTTTGAAAAATAGTGCCATTACGATGCACTCCCGCCTTTCGCAGAACACTCTCCATGACGAAGTTGAAGAGGTCGCATGATAAGGGATCGCCTTGTCTGAAACCTCGCACGGTATCAAAAGGTTCGGAGAGGTCCATTCCTACCTTGACGGAGCTGCAGGAATTGCTCAACGTCATTTTGCATAGCCTTATCAGCTTAGCAGGTATACCGAGCTCAGACATTGCGGCAAAAACACGATCCCTTATGGGGCTATCGAAAGCAGCCTTATAATCGACAAAAAGATGGTGTGTGTCGACTTGATTTTCGTGGGTCTTTTCCAGGATTTGGCGTAGTGTGAAGATCTGGTCGATGGTGGACTTGCCAGGTCTGAAGCCGCACTGATAAGGTCCAATCAGTGTTTTGACGAGTGGCTTCAGTCGTTCACACAATACGCCTGTAAAAACCTTATATGCGATAGGGAGAAGGCTTATACCCCTGTAGTTGGCGCATATCGTAGGGTCTCCCTTTTTCAGGACGGGACAGAGGTTCCAATCGTTGGGCATACTTTCCTCTAGCCATATTTTGTAGATGAGCTGGTGCATGCGCCCTACCAACTCATTACATCCGGTCTTAAACAATTCAGCGGGGAGGCCTTCAGGACCTGCCGCTTTGTTGTTTTTAAGTCGCATAATCGCGACTTTAACCTCTTCATGGCTAGGCGGCGGAATCTCCACGCCGTCATCATCGATCGGGTCCGGAACATCATCTCTAGAGGCGGTATTGATGTCGTCATCGCCTTGGAGCAGAGTAGAGAAGTGTTCCCTCCACAACCTCAGCACCCCTTGCGGATCTGTAACCAGGTCTCCATTCTCATCCTTGCAGGAAGACACTCCGGGCTTATACCCCTCGGTCAGACGCTTAACCTTTTGATAGAATTTTCTAGCGTCATTCCTACATCTGTACATCTCGACTTCCTCACGCTCACGCCTTTCCTGCTCCCTCTTCTTGCGTCTGAAAAGGCATCTCTCATCCCTTCTCCACCCTCTGTAATTTTCGACAATGGCTCGCGTAGCGGCCGACTGCAACGTTTTTCTGTATGCGGCGTATTTCGCTGCAGCTGCCTCGCGACACTCCTCATCGTACCATTGGTTTCGTTGGGGTGGGCGCTCGAAACCAAGGACTGTTTCCGCAGTATTGCGCAAGGAGTGGGAGATGTTGGCCCACAATCCGCCAATGTCGCTGAGATTGGATGGGGAATGACGGAGCTTATCAGAGAGTTGAGCGGAGAACGCCTCAGCTGTCCTTTGTGATCGCAGCTTCTTAACGTCCAGCTTTCGCAGTGCACTAGAGCGCGCACTCCTCGAGGCGCAAATGCGCACTCGGAACTTAGCTGCGACAAGGTAGTGGTCCGAGTCGATGTTTGGACCTCTAAATGTGCGCACATCTAGTACACTGGACACATGCCTTCCGTCAATCACAATATGATCGATCTGGTTGGATGTTGATCGATCGGGGGACATCCAAGTGGCCTTGTGAATGTCGAGATGCTGAAACCTGGTACTACATACTACCATGTTACGCGCCGCGGCGAAATCGATCAGCCTCATACCATTGGAGGTAGTGTTTGCGTGGAGGCTGAACTGTCCGACAGTGGGGCCAAAGATACCTTCCCGCCCGACCTTCGCATTAAAATCCCCGAGGACGATTTTGGCGTCATGGGCCGGGCACTTATCATATACGTCCTTTTCTTCCGTCGGGGCGTGAGCACAAATTAGGCTGATGTTGTAAAATTTTGCCCTGATGCGGATTGTGGCGGATCGTTCACTGGCGTGAACCCAGAGACAAGGTGACGAAGTCTCTTATTAACCACAAATCCGCATCCGAATTCGTGCTTATCAACATGGCAGCTGTAATACACATCGCAAGATGCTAGCCTTTTGCATCCTTGTCCTATCCATCACATTTCCTGTATGGCAGTGATGTCCGTCCTACATTTCATGAGGGCATCCGCCAGTTGGGCGGAAGCGCCTGCCCTATAAAGGGTGCGGACGTTCCATGTGCCAATTCTCAAATCGTTGTCCTTGAAATGTTTGCCGTGGTCGTCAACTTTAGAGGGGATCTTTATAGAGGCTATCGTATTGGCTTTCATTGGATAACATTTTTACGTGGTGGGTTCCAAGCCCTACGCACAACCCGAATTTAACGTCCAGGGGATTGGATCTCGCTGCACGCATTAGTTAACATCTAGCGGGTGCTAGAATGCCATCCAGGAGGGGCCACGAGGAGGCTGCGTGTCAACTTGAATACAGCAAGCCAAGGATCGCCCTGGTGGTCGCCATGTTGGCCACAGTCAGAAACTTTGCCTTGTTTGCATGCATTCCATCCCTCCCTGTATTAATCTTATGCTATTCATTTAATGCACACGCCCTTTAAAATGTAGATTAAATAATACCATGAATTTAAATACTCTATTCAGAAGTTGACGTTTGAAGCAGTCTTTTAGAACTGATTTTATACTGGTTTTTTCCTCTTCGCTTAAGGGTTTTTTGATTGTTTTTGTCATCCATTCCATTATATATGTAATAGAAATTATGTAAATAGTCATTTATCGCATTTGTAACTGCAAGAAAAGTTATTGTGAACACAAAATAAGAAAAATTATGTTTTGCACCAACTTTTCGTTCTAATATAACTCTTTCTGTTTTTGCCAACATTGTTTCTGCTGCTGCTTGACCATAAATTCAAATTATTTTACTGAGATAGACTTCAGAGATAAAATGCTTTAGTTACTGAAATATTTTCAAAAACTTTTGCAAACTATTATTGGTAAAATCTTCGTTAAGTTATAATAGTATTTTAACAAAGTTTTAATCAACACATATACATACATATGTACATATATAGATTGTAAGTATATATTTTCTCTAAGTAAAGTGTTTAAAAACTTTTTAAGAATTTAGCAAACACTACCTACTGATTTTTCTTTAACACTATTTTAAAAGTAAATGCACTTGTGTTGTAATAGAAATTTACAAATTATGTGTCAGCAACTACCTATTACAGCCACCCTGTAGTAGGTAGGCTGACATATAATGCAACAAAGCAAAGCGCTATATTTTTTTTTTAATTTTATTGTTCAAAAGCAAAAAATATTGGAAATAACATCAAATTTTACAATCAGTTTAGATTTGTTCGAATTGGCCACCTTTGGCACGAATTATAGCCTTCAAACGGCTGACAAAGCCATCACAGGCTGCACGAAAGTGTCTCTGCGTTATTTTGGCCCATTCCCGGCTAAGCGCCGTCTCGACACTTTGGTATTTTTTAGTGAAAACCTTACTCTCCAAAATGCCCCAGGAGCAAAAGTCCAACAGATTGAGATCCGGAGATTTTTGTGGCCATTGTGCGGTAGAAATGAAGCGAAGAACCTCCTTTTTAAGACATTCTTGGTTGACGCGTGCTGAGTGCGGTGGTGCTGAGTCGGAATGTCCGTGGTTTGTCTGCCTAGAGCTTCAATACTATCTTTAAGACATTTTCCCGATAATATTCGGCATTTATTTTGACCGGTCGATGAATACGATGAATACGAGTGGGTTGCGACCATCGGCCGTTACGGCGGCCCACACCATTACCTCGGCAGCGGTTGAGTTCCGGTGGCCAATCGCAGGTATAAATTTTCAGCTGACCTCTTTGGCAAGTAAATCCGATCATTTTGCTTGTTCACAAACTGCTCAATTTGGAACGGCTTTTCATCGGAGAAAACCAAATTCAGTATTTGGCCACTTTCGAGCAAGCGAAGCAACTCCTTGGCTCTTTACAGTCTAATTTTTTTTTGTCCATTGGGGAACTCTTGCACTTTTTGGAACTTCAATGGCTTTAGTCCAAGCTGTTTTTTCAATATGTGTTGCATCCGTTCTCGGGATATGTTCAGCTCACGAGGAATTTTTCTACCACTGCTTCATGGAATTCGATCAAATACGGCCTTCAGTTTTCGGATCATTTCTGGTGTTGTTACCGTTTTTTTTCGACCACTTTTTGTACGCGATGCAACACTGCCAGTATCATGGTAACGAGCAATGGGACGCGAAACAAAAGATTTATTCTCATTTGATTGCTGGAGGGCTCTAACGATAGCCACCTGTGGTTTTCCAGCCAAATATAAAGCAATCATACTATCACGCTTGAATTCCATCACGAATAACTCTTTTCTGAATGCAATAGATCAAAATACTTTTATAAGCTTGTAAATAATAAAATGAACTATCACTGGAATAAATCTGTCAGCTGTCAGACGAGCGGTTTATATTGGGATCCGTTTGCTTGTCGAACTCAAGTTGTTTTCTCGTTTTTCTGCTGCCGTACACAACAGTTTTAAAATTCAGCAGCCTGGTATTTTGGACTATCTAGGGTTTCTTGAATTACATACTGTTGTTTTTTCTTTTCGTCTATCGTTTCCCTCTCAGACATTACCGATCCCGTTCGTGCCGTTCGGCCGCCTTTTCGTTTCACTCTCTGCCGGAATAACCTGGTACCCAGTTAGGGTTACCAGCCTGGCTGGACTTGGCTGGATTGTCCAGCTTTTTTAATGCTTGTCCTGTTTCAAGCTAAAATTTAATTTGCTAGGCTAAATAGACATTTTTTCAGTACACTGCAATAACTTATGTTAATGAGTTTCATGTTATCTTCGTCAAATCATGTTAGCCAACACTGATTGTACATTTGTTATACAACTAAGTTATGACAACACTTGAACAGCTGATGTTATAAATAATATTTCTTTATGTACTGCTTTTACTTTTTTGTACATGAAAATAATCAAAATAATTGGCAGAAAATCTTGAAATGGATATTAAGGAAGGAGCTGGTCCATCAAAATGACTACTTAACATAATAAAATGGAGATGTCGCAAAAGTTGTCTCAAATTATTTACACAAAACCAAAATTAACATTTCATTAGTATTGTTCTATGTCCAGTTTTTTTTTTGTTTTGTTTTGTCCAGTTTTTTAAAATCTAATGTCCAGTTTTTTGCGAATCGAAATCTGGCCATCCTATACCCAGTAGAGGTGACTGTTAATACATATCGCTCCTTTATTGCAACATAGTCATATCTCAAAAAAACTTGAACTTTTCAAGACATAAGTCCTATGATCTAATTGCTGCAAACATTTTTTGCTATAATTTTGGTTCAGCTTGGAATATACAACTGAATTTTTTTTTTCAACATGTACAGAAGGTTTAAAAGAGCAGTTTTGCTTAAGTAACTACAAATTTTTAATGTTTTAAGATATGACTATGTTGCAATAAAAGAGCGATATGATGAAGTTCGAAGGAGGTAGGTTTCAACCTTTCGTGCAGCTTGTTCAATAGCAAAAATGTGCGCTTAAAATACGGTGCCTTGTATAGGTAATCTGTATGACCCCTTCAGTGTCAGCTTATTGGAATAGACCCTCGATCCAGTCCCACGTTCTATTTCTAAGCCATCAAGAAGACCGTCATTGATGAAATTTTCAACAACACATTCTTCTTTTTTATTATCTTACTTAGATTAATTTTATAAATTATTATTTTAAAAATTCTCTAAACACCTTTCTGTCATATTGTTCACATTTCTCAAAGTTCCAATAAAACGAAATAAAAGAATTTAAAAACTTCATGAAATTGTGACAACCAATGCATAATTACTATTACTTTTAAAGGCATTGAAACAATTAATTTCCTTTTTCCAAAACCTGAAGTTTAATGAAATAAATCTCTGTTTTTGAAACTTTACCGCTTATATGAAAGGTAAGTAAAATAATTTCTTTCATTTGTTTTAGTTGAGTGATCTCAAACAGAAGGCCAGACGACATTTTAATTTTCAAGCACTTGTCAGATTTTTATAGAAAGCAATTGAAAAAAACAATGGCCGTATACTGTGTTTTATAGAAATTCAATAAAATTTATGTAGTCATAACAGCGTAACGTAGTCCTCTAAACTGTTTAATTGCTGAAGAGAACGGATTTGCAACTAAAATTCAAAATTAAACTTAATAGAAAGAGAACTGAAATTTGGTCCAGGCTAACTATTTATGAAAGAATAAACAACATCGATTAAATAAAAGATAAAAATATATTTCTATAGCCATATCACCCACATTAAAACCAATAACAAAAAAAAAGAAGAAAATAAAAAATCGTTCACGAATGTCTAATTAAAAATTGTAGTTTTTAATTTTCTATTTCGTGATAT
Organism: Sarcophaga peregrina; assembly: GCA_014635995.1. Taxonomy (NCBI): domain Eukaryota; kingdom Metazoa; phylum Arthropoda; class Insecta; order Diptera; family Sarcophagidae; genus Sarcophaga; species Sarcophaga peregrina. The sequence continues at coordinate 65,208,043 of CM025789.1, forward strand.
CCTTCCAGCAATTGCATAATTTCAATATAGAAAGTGGGGATTGAGCTATAGTCCGTGTTGGAAAACCAGTATTGGCTCGCCGCAAAAGTCGTAACATTTCAAAAATTTATCATCCTGGTAAAATTCGTTGTTCTATGCGATCACGAAACTCGAAAGATCCCCAAATCGGCTTCAATGAGACAAACAAACATTTTAGAATGATTAAGAGAATATAGAACGTGGTTAAAACGACTACTATCAGTAAACTATAATTCAACATATATACATACATAATTGACCATTACCACCCTTCTGTCAGCATTGGGACCTAGCTTCTCACACCACTTATGTTGTGTGCGCTAATTTTATACATGAGTGGCTGGACCTACACTTCAACCCATTAACGCCAAATGGGTAGAAAAATACCTAAAAAAAAAGAAGTTTTTTTTAAAAATTCTACCTTGACCCAACTAAACGGGAGCCCAAGCTTTTCTTTAAAAAAATTAGTAAGGCAAGATATTTACATATTTTGGTTGCCAGAAGAAAGATCAAAGATCCCGAATTTTTCAAAATCAAAATTTTGTAGGAAGAACTTCTGTGGAATATGTATGGATTGTATTCTCAGAAAAACCTTAAGATGCCATGTAATATAATATATCTTCTACCCGATAAAAATACTTTCACTTAAATTGGTCTGCTTATCTAAGCTACAGGTGCGATTAAATACCATGGGTATAAAAATACCCTTTTAGGCATTGGTATGAAATATGTTTCATAAAACTTTTAAAAATGAATTTCAAATAGAAACTTCAAATCATTTATTTTTCTCTATTGGTCAAATTTGTCAGTGTGTTTTGCTATTTACTGCCCATTTGTGACAACTTTTCCATCACGGCGTCGATTTTCACAAATTTTTAACAACGCTTCAACAACTCTAACCCGTAAATCGAGTTGGCTCATAGGTGGCAAACCTTCACATCAACTGCACAAGCAGTGTAGTTTCAATGCGTTTACATAAACTACGTCAATAGCGTTAGTGAGTAATGGCCAATACCACTTTTTTCCGCGGACTCGCATACGATAATTGTTAATGTAACATTATATTGACTTGGATCTGAAATATTCTCTAATATTCGTAGTACCATGTTTTCTCCAAGGCCGTAGACGACCTTATTTTTAGCAGAAGCGCCAGCATATGGGATTAAGGAATAACAATATCCTGTCATGGAAGTCAACACCCAGTATTTGTAGCCAAATGGCTACCATAATATGCGATCATCTGTTCATCCACAGAAAGACTATGGGAAAATATGTCAAATTGTATGAACTTTTTATTTAATGCATTGTTTAATAGAGTAATTTTGGCAAATTTATCATTCTTGTCAAGATTATTATTCTATATTTTCAATAAAACTCTCAAAAATAGCTTAACTATGTTGTCTAGCCGCCATATAACAAAGAGAAAAAAATTTTATTTTAGAACACACTTATGCCGAAGTGGGTAGAAAAATACCCATGCCCTACAGAGGCCCCCACGACACTTAAAAATTATATTAATTACATTAAGTGCCAAATTTCACCGAAATCGGACTACGGATTCTGGGCTTAGGCGTTAATGGGTTAAAGTTGACTCAGAACGACAGATTTTTGAGAAGCATTTCATGGTAATTTTATTTACTCTCAGAGTTTTTTCCAGGAATCTGCTGAGCGGAAGTCGACGAAGAAATATTTTCAAATTTTCGTTTTGATGTCTGACCTGGGATTTGAACTCGGGCCTTTCGTCTAATAAGCCAACACATTATGATTCAATTCCGAAGGGAATTCGTTGTGGGAAATAGACATGAATCGATTGCCTTCACGCAAACGCAATGGGGACATTCCAAAGTCTCATAACAAACAATCAGGTATTTCAAAGTAGACGTTTGTCTAAGTCAGACTGTACTTGACCGATTGCATGGGTTATTTTAATGTTGAGGAACGCCGTGGTTTGTAGCCGTCCAGCTGAGACGACCATGACCTCAAATCAAACGTGCACCATGTATAATGTAGCATAAGGTGTGTGACACTTAGACTCATCCTGTTTAAATCACATAATTAATCATTACAACCCTAAGTCAGGGTTACGACCTATCTTCCCACGACAGTTATGTTGTGTGTGTGTTAATTTTATACATGAGCCGAGGTACCTGCAGTTTAAAATCGACTCGAACTATAGAAACTTTTTATGACAGAGTTTTCGGCAGAAATGTTCTGTGAAACAGTCGTCGGGGAAAAATTTTTTTAAGTTTCGTTTTGCTGTAGGTGTAAACCTTAGGTTTGAACCGTAGCCTCATGCCTAATAAGTCAACACATTACATACTAGACCGCGAGATTTCGCCAATTTCTGCTAATTTATTCCTAAAGCACCATCGGCATGTAGTGCTCGCTGTTGGCAATGGCCAATGTCGCTCTCAAAGAAATAAACAGACAGAAACCGTAATCCCAAAAACTTTACTAATTCAGTAAGCTCTTCGGCACGCACTGTACACCATCAAATTTCATGTAGATTGTTTCTTGGATAATTTGAATTTTGTACGCATGCAGCCCCAAGACATTTTTTATTTTATTTTTTTTTTTATCGAACGTCCCCGGCCTCCAACTAACCCGCCCTCACTCGACCGCGGAGGGCTCGTCCCCATTATGTAGGGACACGTACACACTACAGTCCGGACTGTAGCAGATAAGGGAAAAGTTATGGCAACGAGAATATAAAACAGCTACAGAACTTAATCACAAGCTGAATAAAGTAACAATAAAACGGAACAATCTAAGACAAGAAGGAAAATACATTTTTATACAATCATTTATAAATTAATGGCAGAATATAAGCTACGTCATCAATCATAATTTTCACTTTTCAAATAATTTTTAAATTAATTTTTAAATGCAATTTTTTATTAAACCAAACCTGCATTGCTTTCTCCCTCTTTAACTCATTAACATGATTCATGTTTATGAATTGGCCATAATCAACTTAAAGTCTTAAAACCACAAACTTTTCTTCATTTCTGTCCGTGATACAGACGAAAGAACGCAGAAATGCTTGGAATATATACTGGATTACCTGCTTCGTTGCCTAAATACATTTGGCAGATTTAATACACGTCTTAACTGCTGCATACCATACAGTTTTGGTTTATTGCTCTCTTGGCAGTTGAGATTTCCAACGAAGTGTATAATTAACATAAGTTTGTACTCAAAGTTCTGGAATCTTTTTTATTTTTGTTTTCGTTTTTTCTTATAGTTTTAAATTTCAAAATTGCATGTTTTTCTTTTTCATAACTATTGTATTTCTGTGTACCAGAGTGTTTGGTTACTGCATTACCCAAAGGTGGGCACTGGTCAAATGGACAAGCCAGAGTTAAATTAGGTTTAAGCAAAGTGGAATGAAGAATATGGTAAACGATTAAAACAAAGCCAATATAAATAAGTTAACAAGTTAAATAAACTACCATATTTAAGTTATAAATTTGCCTGAAAGTTTAATTGTTGAGGTGAAAGGTTTAGGAAATTAAATATTTTTTTCGAAATCTAGAGATTAAATTCTTAATATTATGAGTGATTTTGAATTTGAAATATAAATTAAAAAATTATTCAAATCAAATTTCATTTAGTAGTTGATTTTTTTGTGCTCATTGTCGTAAGTGACTCAGAAAGCCGAGTGATTATTTCTGTGGATTGTTAATTACTTTAATGTATAAATAGTATCGGGTGGGCCTTCCACAGGTTTAAATCTGAACAATATTTTATTTCGAATCTGGCAATACTTATGTTATTCTATTCTGTCATAAAATTCAGTATATTATCTCCACTGCCGTATTGCCGTATTTGAGATATAGAAATTCCACTCGTGGTCTTACAGAAGCCAATGCAACAATTACGAGTGACTTTTTGGTGCAGCTTGTGAAGCAGAGATATTATTGGCCCACATTTCATTGAAACTGAGGACGGCGCAACAATTACGGTCAATGAAGACACCTTTCACACTATAATAACCAGTTTCTTGTACTCACTTTTCATGGTATTGATGTAAACTATGTTTGATTTCAACAGAATGGTGCAACTTGCCATACAGTTTAGGCCACAATGAATTTATTGCGTCAAACGTCTGATGGCCGTGTACTTTGATATCGTTGGACCATTTTCTGTGGAGCAGCGCTAAAGAAAAATGCCAGAGACTATTCAGCATTTTAAGGCCAACATTTGTAATGCCATTGCTGAGATATGATCTAATACGCTTGGAAAAGTACACCAATTTGCTCCTATCAAATAAGGTAATGTGACACCCATATGAGCGAAATTATTATTCCATTACACAACAACAACAAAAAATAATAGTTAATGATAAAATACAGATTACGCCATCACGCACACAAAATTAAAACTTTCTGCGCTTGTTGAATCAATGACGTCACGCAAATTGTTTTCCTATTGGCTAATGATAATGTAAGTTATACTTTCATGTAGTGCACACTTTATTCAGAAGAAATATTAATTTTCGCATATGAAAGAGACTTAGAAACTTTTAAAACAGCCCAACTACGCCTTCTAACGGGAAATCAAGCGCAAGGCGTAATCTTTAGTTTATCATTCTTGATAATTAATAAGGCAAACTTTCAAATAATTTTTGTTATTTAAGAAAATAATAAATGTCATAAGATTCTTAAAGCACAATTATCATGACTAATATTAGGTAGAAAGAGTTAAAGCCAATTCCAATGAATGATTGTCTTGTGCATTTCAGTAATTTCTTTAACATTGACTGCAAATCTAAGCTACTTAACATAAAAATATTATAAAAATTATCGTTCGGAATTCACTTTAAACTGTAGATCCCTGCCACGCATATATAAAATTAACACACATCAACAGTAGTGATGTGAGAAGCTAGGTGAAGGATTGTAATGTCAATGGTTGTCATTAAATATTATGCTTTGAATTTTATTAATCAAAAATAAAGTAAATTTACTACCTTCTCAGTTCGTCATTACAACTCCTTAGTGATGATAACAACTTAGCTTCTCACAACATTCATGTTGTGTGTGTTAACGTTATCCAGTCTAAACTCGGCTCTGGTCTACAGATTTTAGCAACTTTTCATTTATATATTACTTATTGGTGTAAATACTGTTTCAATATTGAATTGGAACATTAAAGCTTCTATCTGATGGGCTTTACTCGGTATTCTCCAAATATTTTTTTATATTCTATAATTACACTCTACGACAAAATAAAACAAATTAAATGCAACCGGTTAATGACGTAGTGTAGGTTGTGAGTTTTGTTGAGAGATAAATATTTTCTTTAATTTCTCGAACCCTCCAAACTTTTTTTATTTGACAAAAACTGTTATTTTTTTACTTTACGCACAAATTTCTGGACTACTAAAACATTTCTGACCCGATTTGCAATATTTAAATATTGTTGAAAACAGGAGAGATGAAGCTTTAAAACGGTATACATATATTTATTATTTGGCTTAATATGCTGAGAGATTTGATGAGGTAAACTTGGAAAACGTGAATTTTTTTCACATTTTTTTAAGCTTGTCCGTTCACAGCAAACTTTACTTTAAAAATGTGAAATAAGTGGTAATGTTCTGAAAGTGCATTCCCTTGCGAAGAGTTTGACGCTTTGTTTGATCATATCGGGCATAAATTACCGTAGTTATTATTCAAAAAGTATAACAGTCGAGTAATATTTTTTATATATGTGATCTTATCAAATGAACTTTCGGTTCAAAAATTTTCAGACTTTTTATCGGAAAATGTGTCAACTCCAAGTTTAAGCGACCACCAGAAGTTGCCCAAAGTTTGCGCAAAGAGAAATAATAATATTTGCAAAAAACACAAATATTAGTCGATTTCTGTAAGTCGTCCAAACGTGAAATTGAGACATTTTGTGATAACCAATCAAGATCCATCAAAAATTATTAAAATCTTTGAAGTAAAAGTTCATTTGATGAGATGACAGATAAAAAATATCACTCGACTGTTAGGCTCTTCAAATAATAACGACGGCAATTTTTGTCCGATTTGATCAAATGATAACTCATTCTCATCACCAAAGAACAGACTTTAAGAATAATATCATTTATCCTATATATTTTGTATTAAAATTTGCTCCTATGAATGGACAAACTTGAAAAAATATGAAAATAATTCGAATTTTCCAAATTTACCTCATTAAATCTCATAGCATATTAAGTCGAAGAATAGATATATGTATAACGTTTTAAAGGTCCACATCTTGCATTTCCAACAATATTTAAATTTTGTAAATCGGAACAGAAAAGTTTGAGAAATCCAGAATTTTGTACGTAAAGTCGAAAAAAACTATTTTTGTCAAATAAAACAAGTTTAGAGGGTTCAAGAAATATAAAAAACGTTTTTTTGAGTTCTACTTAACTAACTGAACAATGAGGAAATCAATCCATATTATTCTGATTATAATTACAATCTTTAGAAAATTTGGTTAGGAATTTTAAATCTGTAAAATACAATATTTTTCCCGATCAAAAATATTAAAAATTAAATGAGCATTACAATTTTAATTTTTAATTTCGTTAATTTCGTTTCATACGAACACATTATTTTTCTTTCTTTATATTACTTCAGTGGAATTAGAGGTTGCATGTCTGTTTAGTGCTTACAGATATTTCAGCACACATGGAATTGCAACATTCATCCGTAGAAACTACTTACTTTCATTACAATTGCGTGATGAAAGAATGTTTGTATTTTAAAGAAATTAAAACAACTGCAAGAATTTCTGCCGTTGCTGTTACATTTAATAAGGAGTGCGCACAAAAAAAACTGGAATTACACTTTTCGTTATAGAAATAAAACTAAGTGGCGGTTTTTTTTCGTTTTATATTTCAATTAAAGTAAATAATATTTATATTTTTTTGTGCATAGAATTTTTTTCTGACCAAAGGTCTCAGAGTATCCAATTTTTTGAGCCACTTTTCTACCAGACATGTTAGGGTGTTTTAGAAAAATACGTATTATTTGACTTGCTTTGTTTTGGCCGGCAAATCCTTTTTTTGGTCCACTTCCACGTTTTCTCTCAATACCCAAAAACTCCTTATAGTGTTTTATTCTTACCTTAGAAACTGTTTTTTGTTTACACCTGTGAGCCTAGCAATCGTTTTTTGTAAGCGGCGCGG
>CM025789.1:65215728-65242269 GCA_014635995.1 Sarcophaga peregrina
GCGTTTCAGAAAAAGATTTAAGATAGTTTATCGTCTCTACTCGTCTCACAGACTTTTCACTCCAAATAGCATTTATCTACCCATTTCACCGATTTTCAAAATTTTTGAGTTTATTTTTATTAATTTAAAACTCAAACGTTGTCAAAGTTAATCTGAAAGGTAATAAAAAATAATTGAAAGTTTTCTTATTTAATTTTTCACAATTTTCACCATGAAGTATTGAATATCCATAGCTAAAGAATTTTCATGCTCAAACAAATAATTAAATCGAATGCAAAAGCAATAACGACGATAACTGAATGCTTAATTGCTTATGGTTTATAAAATGCCGTAAAACTTGCCGCATATCTACACATCTAACTCAGTCGTATGCAATGAAAGTACCAAATAATAAAAAATTAAGTTCTGTTTGCACATACACTACGTATAAAAAGTTAGCGTACACATCTTACACATTGTTTTATCACGGAATACTCAAAATTTTAAGTTTTTAGGGCATATTCTTTCACAAAATGGTTTCAGGCAGACCCACAGACAAATTTAAGGTGATTGCGACATCCGTGCTCCAACTCTAAGGAGGAGGTTAAAAGTTTCTGGGTTTGGTCACTTATGTGGAAAATTTATACATGATTGACAGATATTATAGAACCACTTAGGATTCTATTGAAGACAAACATTTAATTTGCGTGGTGTACCGATCAAGAAAATGCACTTCAACATCTGAAATTACATTCTAACATCTAACATTCCAAATTTGTCATATTTTGACCCAAAGAGGATAACTCGAGTGGTAGCAGACGCTAGTCCTATAGCTTTAGGGGCAGTTTTACTTCAATTCAATGCAGACGGTGATCCAAAAATATTATCTTTTGAGAGTAAGAGTTTGTCGCAAGTGGAGAAAAGATGCTCGCAGACTGAGAAGGAGAGGCGGCGCCTAGTTTAGTCGAGTGGAGAAGTTTTACTATTATCTAGTAGACTAGAATTTGAATGGTGACATATCACAAGCTGCTCAGCCAATTTTTAAACCGCTCCAAGCCTCCGGTTCAATGTCTGAAATCAGGAAGTTTAAAAAGTAGTCTATCGGTCAGGAAAGGAAAATATAGCAGATTCTGTATTAAGGCTTTGTAAAACCTCCGAGAATACATCTTTTGATCATTTGAACATTTTCCACATTGTATCAAATTCAATACCACAGGCAGTTGGAATTAATCTCATATCAACAATGATTCGTGGGATTCAGATAAATTAAGTAAATATAATCCATTTCGTTTTTAGCTAAAATTTGGTGGTCGCTAATAGACAGAGATGCGGAAAAGTATTTTAAGAACTTTCGGGACTGCTTACTTGTTTCTAGAATATCGAATCCTGTTCCGATGCAAAGACATGTGTTTTCGAATGGCACTTGGAAATATGTAGCTACGGATTTATTGGGACCCCTACCCAACAACGAATATGTTTTGATCTTAATAAATTATTATTCGCGATATCAGGAAGTGGTTTTCCTGTGAAATATTACTTCTAAGGAAATCATCAAAGCCATGGAGGATATATTGCAGGCTTGTTGGCCACAATCTGATGGAGAAGTTGTAAATATGAATAAGTCTCTGGTCAAACGGTTAAAAATTGCTAGTGCCAACAAAAGCTACTATAAACAAGAAGTACAAAAGTTTATTCTAAGGTACAATGTAACACCTCACGGGACTACATGGTCGACCCCATCTGAGCTTATGTTTAAACGGATGATTCGGGACAAAATTCCTAGTATTCAAGATATAACCGAAGATATGATTGATTCGCCAGCGCAAGATTTAGACTGTATAAATAAACAAAAAGGGAAAGAAATAGGCAATAGAAGACGCAATGCTAAAGAATCAAATATAAATGTTGGAGATAAAGTGTTGCTCAAAAATGTTATATTTCCACATAAACAAACAACAAACTTTGATGTGACAGGGTACGAGGTAATAGGTAGAAAAGGAAATGAAGAGGAAATAATGGCCAATGGAAAAATATACAAAAGAAATATAAACCATGTTAAGAAGATACCAAATTTAGCGATCCAAGAAAATACAATAGTAGAAGGCTCTATTCCTTTGCAGGACACATCTTCGACATCAACTAATACGTCACAGCAGTTTCTTCAGAGGAGACGCCAACCGATCAGCCAAGGGACTCTATAATGAAGTTGAAATTGATAATGAATGATAAAGTTGAAAATATTGGAGGGACGTTGCAACCTGTAAAATCAACAGTTGATTGAAGTCAAGTATGCTTAGATATTTTGTGTTATATAATATTACATAGTATGCTCTGTAAAAAAAGCTATTTTCATTTTTAGTTATTAAAATAATATTTTACTGAAAACTATTGTAATTGTCTTGGAATAATACACATAATATTACATTGCTTCAATAACCTCTTTCTGTAATATACATATCGACTAGTGGTATAAACTAAAGCAACTGATTTAATACTTTCTCATTTATATATGAATCGTGTAAAAAACAATCACGAGGATTTTTAAAGATAGTATTTTTAAATCTTTGAGTGTTTTTCAATTTACTAAATAAAAAATTATTGAAACATTTTTTTAGGCGAAGAAAATAAAATTAATTAATATTTTATATCTAAAATTTTAGTGGGAAAAACTAAAGCAACTCATTTGAAATTTTTTTATTTTTTTATATAGATTTAATAACTAATAAAATATCCGATATTTTGTAAATTTAAGAACTCATCTGCGGGGCATTAGACCTATTAATTCATCAATTTTGCTTTCTGAAATGTTTTTCAATGTTTCTTTTTGAGCTAACGCCTTAGCTTCTCTTCAACTCTTGTTTTTGCTGTAGCTAGGATTTGATGACCTATTCTATACCAAAGTGGATGATAAGATTAGTAAGTATTGTCCGAACTTGAAATATTGGTCATTACAATCCTTCAGGCATAATTGCAACCTAGCTTCTCACACCACTTACTTTGTGTGCGTTGTTTTTATACAGGAGTGCCGGGGCCTACAGTTTAAAGTCGACTCCGAACGACAGATTTTGAGAAGAAACTTTCTCATGGCAATCTTATTTGCTTCCAGAAAAATATTTTTCATTTTATCGTTTTGATGTCTAATTGGAGTTTGAATCGAGGCCTCAAGTCTTGGAAGCCAACACAATACAACTATACTTCAGCCGCCTAGTCGTCTATAACGTTCAAACATACAAACAAAACATTCATTTTTATATGCATATATAGATTATTATAACTTAATATGACTGCTTCCAAAATACCGAAGGATATCGAAATGGTCCTTTAAAAACAGTTTGCCGGGGAGGAAGGAAATAGAGGATAAAGGAATATAGGTAAAGACAGGGAGAATGGGAAACGGAGGAATTACACATAAAGAAACAGATACAATACAAAAAGAGGGTGAGAGTGCGACTACACTTATGAAGCTCTAGCACCTCTCAACCAGCCCAAGCTGCTAATGAATCTGTGGAGACCCTTGATGTCGGCTCTCGACAAAGAACTCAAGCTCTCAAAGAAGGCCCTGCCAAGGGTCCTTAACCTCAACCTACCAAGGGCTGGGCAGTTGCAGAGAAGATGCTCGACAGTCTCCAACTCCTCCTCATCGCAACATACCCTGCAATAGTCCGGCTGGGATCTGAAACATCGACCTAATCTCGACATGACAAAACCAACAACCAACCTTAAACTGGCCTTAACCAAGCCCAGCAGCCACTGTGTCCTCTTGCTGTCCACAGCAAGCCATAGACGTCTAGAAAGAGAACAACCCGCTCCATTCCCACAACGCCTCTGCTCTTCCCTCCTGACCCATCCATCGATGAGGCTGTAGAGGTGGCAGACTAGGACGTCAGGACCAACTGCCAAATCGCCACCTGAAAGCGAACATAACCTAGCGAGGGCATCCGCCGTCGCCTTGCCTAGTATTCCGCTGTGATCCGGAACCCAACATAAACGGATACGGTCTGGTCCAAAACTCCTCAACGACTGTTTGCACTCGCGAACGAGTCGTGATAATATAAATAAAAAAAATATTTTTGTTGACCAAAAGAAATACAGCTTTCTAAAATCTTCTTTAGTTTGCCAATTAGATGCATAATGCGATATGGGTATATCGCATATTAATTTATTGAAGTAATAATGAATGAGAGAGGAAACTAAAATACTCTACACGACAGGGATCTTCACGATCATAATCTGAAAAATACCGCTAATCTAGTAAAACTGTGGCTCCTTTATAATACCACGAAAACAATTGTGAACACCCCCTTAACCAATTGGCTTCAATTCCATTAAAAATCTGTGGAATTTATTGGAAAAGAAGTCTTCAAGTAACTTCAAAAACTGTGCTAAAGGAGATGACAAGGTTGAAATGCAAAATAGTTTTGGTTCATAGAACGGCAGAGAATATGAAATGGAAAATATACCCTACCAACAATTATAAAAGCAAGATACTACTATTAATTAATTTTTAATTCATTTTTAAAATTGTACGCAGACTTTTTCTTTTCTTTTTTTTTAATACATACATAGGATTATTACGAGGAACTGTTTTTAATTACAATTTTTTTTTTTTAAATTTATATTTTGGATTACTATGCTACATTGATGTATGCAGACTTTTTATTCCCAGTATATTATTTGGTTACGGAGTTTGCAAAAATCGATTGACTTTTTTATTCACGTCCCATAGACTCTCTGTCTTTTTGCTTTCACAAGTTGGCTTTTGGTTTCTATAGCAGCCAACAGGCATAACGTGGAATATGCATTCCTATTTTCATACTGAAAATTTATAGTCCTTTGGGAGAATGTTTTGATTAAGATGAATAAATCAGTCGATTGTTTGGAACAATTGTTGCGTATATGATTTCTTTGTACTAAGCTTTTATTGTTGATTTATGCCGTGTGATATTTACTAATCGATTTATTTTACTTGCTTTTATATTTCATATATAAAAAGACACACTTGTTGAGAAACTTTTCGTTATAATCTCAGAGATTTTTCCAGAAAACTGCCTGGAGGAAGTTATCGACAAAATATTTTTTTTTTTATTTCATTTTGTTAATTTAACGGTTATTTTAAATCACGGCCTTGTGGATAATAAGTCTACACACTATCTACTAGACCTTTTTGCCACTCTAAATTAGGTAGCAATAAGAAAGGCCGCATAAGTTAAGAAAGTGACTTTTATGAAATTATTATAGTTTTTCTATAAATTTAACAATTTATTGCATTATGTTAGAAAACATAAAAAATAAAACAAAAAAATTTTAAATACAATATATATTACAAAAATAATTTAAAAATATAAAAAAATACAATAAAAAATATTTTTTTATAAACTAAGTAGAGACTTATGTGGCTTTGTAACCAACTTTAATTTATCCTCTAAATGTGCATCTGTAATTTGCGTTCTTAAATTTGTTTTTATTTTTGACATGAGAGAAAATGTTGTCTCGCAACAGTAGATACTTCCGAAGTAGGAAAGTAAACGAAGAGCATATTCTCGAAGGCATGGATATTCAACATAATTTTTCCAGATTTCTAAGGGATCCTTTTTAGCGTTTAAAAGAGATTTGATTTTATTATATTCCCCTAAATCAATTAACTCCATTTGCAGTTCTTCAGGATCATCGGATATATCTGTTCAAATGCTAATCTCATAGCAGGAATGTGCTCGTCGAAATCAGAAAATCTTTTAGTATACTCTTCTATCAAACAATCCAAGGCACCTACACATTCATCGAATATTTTATTTTCACAATTCTGCTCATTTAATATTTTATCTAGCTCCGAGAAAGTGTTGTGCAAATATTTCCGATCGACAAACCAATGTTTTGAAAAATGATAATTTTTTTCTAAACGTTTGGATTTTTTGCCTCATTTCATAAATTTAGGCAAACATTTAAATTGTTTTGTTTTGTCATCATATGCGACAAAAATGCAAGGTTTCTGGGAAGTACTTCATCTGATAGATCACATTATTTTCCTTGTTCCTGATAAAAGATTAAAATTTGGCGTCGTAAAGATTTGACCTGTTGATAGCTAGCGAACCTTGCAGTAGTATGGTAGATCAACGTTATACGTTTCCTCATCTAAAGAGAGCATCTGCCAAAATTCACAATGACGCATTGCATTTCCACGAATATAGTTGACAATGGCAATGGTTCTTCTATCCAGAGTGATAGATTTTGTGCAAAGATTTTTTTGAAGCAAAATGCAGTGAAATGATATCAATTTTTTCAAGTTGAAGTTTTCTTTTTTTAACAAAGCAACGAATCCTTCTTTTTCGCCTCTCAGGAAGGTGCGCCATGGATGCAGACACTGACTAAATTACTGACATTCAATTGTAATTTATTACATACTTCTTTGAAGTTTTCGAAAATATCGGCTCCACGAGTGTTTCCAGTTACTGTACCCAACGCAAGTAGATCTTCGTAACAATGAAAATCTTTAGTTATACCACGAATAAAATATAAAATATCGTAGCTTTAAAATAATTTGATTTCGATTAATAACGGTCGACATGATGCTGTGTTTAGTTGGCATAATTATAATCTCAAAGTCAGTAGCATGTAAACGCATCTTGACGCGTCTATTGAGCCGAACATTTTCCAGTCTCTAGTAAAATTATTATTTCTTTTCCATTTGATCTGTTCGACTGAAGACATCGAGGAAAACAATAATATATTACGAGTGATAGTAAAACAATTTTAAATAAAATATTGAATTAAATTAAATTTAATATTGAATAAGTGATATACATATAGGAGTGAGTCCATTTTCAAGCGTTTTTTTTTATTAACAATTGAAAGGTAAGATTTTGCAAAATTTATTTGAAAAATTAGTGGCGTGAGGATTTGTTTTTTTCTTTCAATTTTTTTTAGTAAAAGTGTGAAGCATTTTAATAAGGTTAATGCCTAGTGGTACTAATGGTACTAACGGTACTATCCTGCCAGCCCATCATCCCAAATTTACCTCGTGTTCTTTTTGTCCTTTAAAGCAAGTTTCTAAAGAAAAGGTAACAATGTGTTTCTTTTTGTGATTTGAACATATCTCATTTTATGAAGGGCAAATTTGTTCTTTAGAATTCATAAAAATAGTGGTGTTGAGAATTTTATTGCACCGTGTACAACACATCAGTCGGCAGTGATCTTTAGGAAAAAAGATTATGGCAAAAAACGAGGATAATTGGATTTATCCAGTTTTAGTGCCATACAAGTCTGCGGTGTTTGATTGAATGCAACACAAATTTAATTTAGTGCATTCATCAGCAAGAAATGTAGTAGAGAGGACTATAGGGACTTAAAAAATCGTTTTAGAAGCTTTCAGGTGTGTCTTCCCTATAGTCCGTCGAAAGAAGTGCAAAGAGTAAATGTTTCGATTCTGAGTTCTTGCTTTGTTACCTGAATTCCAGCAAGATTTTCGCGGCACTATCATCCTCTTTCTTTAGATTTTTATAGAATGAACTATGCACGTAATTTTCCTTTTCGTAGATTATGTAATGATTTTAATTTGCATTATGATTTTATAGATTTTAATTGTAGTGTTTGTAATGTAAAATGTCCTTTTTTGTGGATTTCATAAATTTTTTCATATTTCTTTCAAAGAATGGATATGATATCAAAAGAAAGGTCTTTGACAAGCGCTTTCAATGGCTTATCAGAAATTTTCGTGTAACAGAAAAAGTAATATAATTTTTATAATTCTATGTAAAAATGTGAAAATCTTATCCTTTGATCCAGCTCACTAAATATTGACTTCAGAACAAAAATGTTTAACAACGTAGTCTTAAAATGAATCAAGTTTTTATTTTAATTTTGAACATTGGAAACTTTTATTTTGCGGCAACGATAATATACATACATATTTATTAATGTTAATTGATAACATATTAAATGGGTTATATTTTAATATTAAATGATAAAAAAAACATCCCAAAATATAATATTACTGATTTGAAATCGTTACGATCAGTTCTTTTTCGGGACTTCGTTTCTGCAAAATATTCTATTATGTCTTCAAAGTCTATTTCTTTAAGAATTTCACTCTCTATGCACATAATTGATAAGTTACATAGCCGCTCTTGTAACATAGTTGTTCGTAATTCATTTTTTATTCTTTTAAGCTTTGAAAATGAACGCTCTCCACTACAATTTGTAACTATTAAGGAAAGGAATATTCTTGTAACAACTCCAACTGTTTTGAAAAGTTTCCACTATTTTATGGGACTTTATATGTTTATGTAATGCTAAAATACGTAAATCCTCGGTTTCTTTTGCAATGTTCATTACGTATTGCCTCAAATGATAACATTCAGACTTCAACTTCTTTAAACTTCTTACATTTTTTTGTCAGAGGCGCAGCCCGCATTGTACCCGGAAGAGACTGCTCTAGTTTATTTGCACCCAAACACGCTGTCTTAATTTTCCATCTTTTAGTTGAAGATGAAAAGAAATTAAACAATTTTTGGACTAATTGAAAGGATTTTACTGATTCTGGAACACCTTCGACAGCCTGAGTACCTACCAAGTTTAGAGAATGTGCAGCAAATGGAACAAAATGGCAAATTCACATTTTTCTATTACTTGTTTCTGAAGTTCAGTATACAATTCAGCCATATTTGGTGCATTATCGTTATTCTGCTCACGACAATCTTTCAATCTATCAAGGCAAGTTTAAAATTTTATTTGATATGTATTGAGCATTATGTTCATCCATAGGCAAAAATTGCAAGAACCTCTCAATAGGCTCTCCGTGTTTTCCATTTCGAACAATAAATGTCAGTTGGTCAACGTGGAAGAGATCTGGAGAATGGAATACTATTTTAATGCTTTTCGTTCGTTGACAATGGTTTTTAATACTTGTTGACCCATAATATCAATAAATAATATAAAAATAATAAATTCTTAGCATCCCATATAATTCCCGTTATTTTTAGAACCCAAATTTTCGTTATCACCCCGAAAAGGAAGACCTCTTGAATCCAGAAATTTCACTACCCCAACTATTCTTCTTAGTATGTTTTTCCAATAATTGACTTATGTATTGTGTTGATACAGCAATTCCTTGTCAACTCGTCTAATAGTTTTTTTCCTCCGACATAGTTCATCATTGATTGCCTGTGTTGTGAACTGTTTTCATGCTCCATTAAGTTTTATTTTGGAAAAACTCTGGCCCTTTCCGCATCTAAATATCACGGACTTCTTCTGTTATTTCACAGGATCAGGAGATACAATTTCTATACTTGTAGTTATGAAATCACAGTAACTTCTAGATGGTTCAGCATCAGAAGAAACAGCGACTACATCTTGATCTTCTATTATTACTTATTCATTATACTATTGAAATTGAGAAAGATTTTGATCTTGAGAAGAGTCGTTAATATTTGTTTCTGCGGCCGAAAAAAATGGTGTTAAAAATTATATACCATATTAAATATATTGTTTCAAAAAGTTTAAAAGTTCGAAATGTAAATTAAAAAAAATTTTCTGAAGAATTAAGATATATGAATTTTGAAAGTAAATTGGTTCTAACTTGGGGCCCCCTTCAAGTCGGGGGCCCTGGGCACGTGCCCCAACTGCCCTTATGGTAAAGACGGCACTGATTGTTACCTTATTAAGCTTGTGAATAAGTTCTGTAGCTGTTTTAAGTTCTCGTTGTTGCGCTCTGCATGACATTTGCAAGCATTATAATGATCCCGTAGAAGAGTCAGACCAAGTAGTTTCCATAACACAAGAAGAAGTGGAAGAAAGCTAGGATGAATTGAAAAATAATGTCGCAGGAGCGGAAATTAGAAACAGTATTGTGAGGTTTAATAAAACATGTATTTAGTTTTTCTAAATTTTTCAAATGATGTCTTTTTATTTCAATGAGTTCTTTGGTCTTTAAAGAACAAATTTGGTTCATATCTTTACACATATATCTTAAATATCGAGCAATTTCCTTCATATTATTATCAATTTCATCTATTTTTTCTACTATACACTTAAAATTATTTTTTTCTTTGAGGAGACATTCCGGGCGTAAATGGAGGAGAGGCTGAAGATGTTGGTTTTGCACTTTCTATTTCTGTTGATTCTCTTTCAATTTCCTCAATTTCAAAAAGATTTTGCTTTTGGAACACCCTCGACTACATGAAATATATTGCACACTATTGCCAATTGCACACTATTGCCTCAACTGGTGACAAGAAGTGTTGTTGATAATTTCCCCCTCCCGTTTTTTTTTTTTTTTTTTCAATGACATCTTGTTTTCCGATAGCCTTGTTTTTATGCTGCGTCTCCAGTCGCACCAAATCTAAATAAAAATATACTATTTAAAATGGTTTAGAAATATTATTTGAAAGTTATACCTTTTTCCAGGTAGAAATACTTCTAATAGGCGGTCCATTGGCATTGAGCTGATTTGATAAGTTGGTCCACAATTAATCCAGTTTCACCCTATCACCCTTGGAGATACCACTAGGTATGTCTGGATGAGTCTCTATGAATTGTAAAAATATTTTACACTGCTCTGTTGACTTTTGCGGTGCCCTTCGAATGAAATCTAGACTTATAATTTAACTCATAAATATTTGTTTAAATACTTAAATTTTTGTACGTATTTGAAATTCATATTTATCATTGATTTATTTGTACAAAGTCAGAAAATTGTGCCAAATGCTTCTTTTCAGTTAGAGACGTTACTTATAATCACTCACAAATAATTGGTAGTTTTAAACACGGGTAGCCAGTTTAAAATAAACTTTTGTATGATTGTTTTGCTCTTATAAAAGTTTTAATGCACTTTATACAGGTTTTAAATTAATTTTTAGCTTTTTTAGGAGTTTATTTTTACGATTTAATATGAATTTATAAATTGCAAATATACATATCAAAAATTTAAAAAGTAAAGTGACCAAATAATTAGCGTTAAAATTAACAACACTATCATTACATTTTTTTTTTCGAAGATCAATTTGATCAGCTGTTTGCATAAATCGCCAGTTGGTAAGTAAACAAATGATACTGAAAATATACTAATTAAAAGCAAAGTTTTCTATTCTTTATTCTTAAATTAAATCGTGGAAAAATGCTAAAAGTTTTTATTCAAATAAAAAGAAAACATATTAAATTTAAATTGTGTATAATTTTATAGTTAACAGAACAGTTTACAGTAAAGTTACAATTAAAGTAAAAAACACCAAATCACTTCAGTATACATCGCCAAATTTCTAGCGATTTCGTTTGTTAGAACACCTATTAAGCGATATGCGTTTTTCAGAACATGCGCGAATCATATATATTATTTCTAAAGCACTTTTTTTGTCGGTTGCAAATATCTCCTACATCACCGCATCAAATTTAATGGAAATTGAAAAATTAATATTTGCATTGATAAAAATTATATTTTATATAGAACTGCATGACAATATTGTTGTCATTATGATTATATGTTGTTGTTCAAGTGTGGTAATACATGGTCGCTTAATAGTAATGCAGTTCTACATAAAATAGTATGTACTAAAATCCATTCTAGTAATACTGCTAATTACTATAATGCCGTTTATTACTAAGTCAGTTATATATAATATGCACATTAAGTTGTAAAAAGCTGTTTTGGCAATACTTTGCAGTAGTTGTTAGACTGTACTCATACCTCGAATCAACTTTACACCTTCTGATCCAATTGTGCCTTTTCGAATGACACGAAGACAATTTGTTGGTTTTGCTATGATGATAAACAAAGCACTTAGTCAAACCCTTCAAAAGGTAGGATTGTATTTACCAGAACCAGTCTTTTCACGTGGGCAGTTACACGTGGCTTTTTCTCGAGTTTATGCGTTTAAAGAAATTTTTGTTTGTATTAAGGATTCGTACGGGCAAAAAGTTAACGATGTATTCAAAGAAGTATTATAAAAGCATTTAAAAATATGTATGTATGTATGTAAATATGTATGATATATTATGATTTCTAATATTTTTATACTTTTAATAAAATTTCTATTAATTATTTCATTTTATGTTACAAAAATGACAACGAACGGTGCAAAATATTCGGGTTATCTAGTGTGTAAAATTTGTAATGGTAAACATGTGACGTATGAGCGATAACCAATTCCATTAGTTTTATTTTGATATTTTATTGCATACATTTCAGTGTATTGCATACCATCGTACGTAATATGATGCGTATAAGTAATATATTTCAAAATCAATTAAATAAAAAGTATACCGTCAATTTGGAATTAAACATTTACAAGCTTATATGACAATTTTATTATAATATCTATTTTAAAATTTTTACATACTGTTACGTTTTTACCTTTTTAAAAACGTTAAAAATATGAGTTCGTAGATTGCAAATAAAGTAAAAATAAATATGTGTTTGATTTTAATAAATTCTTTATTATCTGCACAATTTTTGTGCCACTGTTCGAACTTGTTTCACGTATACAATGATACTTCACAATATGTGTTTGTTCTTTATACTACTCTGCTTACAACCCTTTTGTAAGCAACAACACTTGTTAGTTATTCTTCTTTCTCACAACCTTTTTGTAAGTACAACACTAACAACTGTTTTCTCAAACGCACTTGTCTGCACACAAGTCTGACCGAATTAGAGCTCGATAGATTTTAATTCTCAACCAACGTGATGTCGTCTTACACGATCAAATTCAAACTCAGCCCTGCTCGCTTTAACTTGCCTTTTATATTACTGGATCATCAGTGTGATGAATGCCCTTAAAGGACGATGACGTCCTTCGGGAATATTCTGAAAATGTAAACAACCTATTCTTATTTTTGTTGTTGCTTGTTTACATTCGAGCAGGTAGATTAGTTGTTGTTGGTTTATTTGTCTATCCTATTTTATACTGCACATTGTTGTTTCTTGTTTACTTTTTAGTTCCCTTTATTTTGTTGTTGGTTATTTACGTCTTTTTACAACACCATTTCCACTTTCGTAACAATACATACAGTAGCGAAAAAATGCTACACTGTGCCATATGAACTTTAATAAGCTCTTTTTCAAAATAACGGTAACTAGTTTATCTATTTTCTTTTGCTGTTAATTCTTTCAATTATAAGTTTTCAAAGTAACCACAGTTTATTCCAAATTCTGCTTTAAAAAGTTAAATATTTTTGAATTAGTGAAAAAAGTGCAAATTTTTAGCGAGCAAAAAAAATGCAACATAATAAAAAAATAGTTAAGGTAAGATATTTATTAAATTATAATTGAAAATTTCTTAAATAAGTTATACAACATGTGTTTTGTAATAGAAGCAGCTCTCAGCTGACAGCAAAACTGCAATCATTAAAGCCTTAGAAGAAGGAAAATCCACCTCTTGGACACCTCTTTGTTGTAAATCAATCAACCGTATGTCGGATTAAATTTCGATTTTCCTTGAGAAATAGTGTGGAAAGGAAAACAGGTAGTGGTAATCCTCGAAAAACTACCTCTCGCCAAGACCGCCAGATGATTGCACTGGTTAAAAAAGAGATCCACGAAAGACCGCAGTGGACGTTGCTAATTTCGCAAATGAGCAAATGGGAGTCTCTATAGGCGTTCACACTGTTCGCCGTAGGTTGAAAGAGGCTAATTTGCAAGCGAGACGACCCACAAAGAAACCTCTCATCAGTGCAATCAATAAAAAGAAGCGCCTGGAATTTGCAAAACGTTACAAGGATTGGTTAAATGAACAATGGGCTAAAGTCTTGTGCAGCGATGAAAGCAAATTTAATTTGTTTGGCTCCGATGGGATAAATTTTGTTCGAAGACCGCCTGGACAGAGATATTCTCCAAGATATCAACTTCCAACCGTAAAACACGGCGGTGGATCAATAATGGTGTGGGGTAAGGAACGATATGTTTAAAAAAAAATATTGATTTTACGTCACGTATTTACAGGTGCGTTTTCCCGTGATGGGGTAGGTCCCTTAACTCAAATCGAAGGAAAAATGGACGCCAAGAAGTACTATGAAATCCTTGGAGAACACATGTTTCCTCATCTGCGGGAAAAAATGCCTCCTGGTAGCATATTCCAACAAGATAACGATCCAAAGCACTCAAGTTGCTTAGCTCGAAACTTTTTAAGCGACAATGATGTCAATGTTTTGGATTGGCCATCACAGTCTTCCGATCTAAACCACATATAAAATCTATGGGAGCTATTAGATCGGGAAGTTAAGAGGAAACATCCGTCAAATAAGAGGCAATTAGAAGAAATTTTGAAAAGTGAATGGGAAAAAATATCCATTAACACATTAATAGCTTTAGTTGACTCTATGCCTTCTAGGTTGCAAGAAGTCATAAACAATAAGGGCTACGCCACTAAATATTAATTTTAAGATTTTTTTTGTAAGAATTACTATTTAATTTAAACAACAATTAAACAAATTAAAATTTATGCTGTTGCATTTTTATTGCTCCCATGAAATTCGCACTCTTTTTAATAAATGACAAAATAATATATCATTAATTAAAAATATTTCCATAATGTTATTGATAATAGGTATCTATAACTGTAGGGATTAATAACCCAAAGAAATATTTTGAACTGGTCACCATTTTTTTAAAATTATCGCACTTAAAGATAATTTTACCCAACGTTGCATTTTTTGTGCTCGCTACTGTACATGTGACCCAGAAAGAAAATAATGGATTGTTAGAATACTGTGTATTTTTTGTTCCATTATGTTTCACCATTTGGCGTAACCCTTTCAGATCCAGCTTAACCGATTGTGAAATTTGCCTTTTTTGCCCACAAATAGCATTAAAAAATAATATTTTTTTCCGAAAACGACAAGCAGTGATCGCGCTGTCTTGTTATTGTTGACAAAAAAAAAAAAATTAAATTAAAAGCAAACACACAATAGATAAAGAAAACAGCTTCAGTTGGAGTTTGTATTTTGTAAAAATAGTTTGAAAATATTCTTTAAAATTTGTTGAAATAGGTGTAAAAAGAGTTGTTTTAACGATTCTACGTATCACATGTTCGAATTGTGTATAGCAATAATTAGCTAGCAGTAGTAGAAATACAGATAGCACAATTGTGTCAGTCAGGCATAACTTAACATTTTGTTTTACACTCACGTTTGTGTTATTTCATTATAGGTTAGGTTAGGTTAGAGGACGTGCACCTGTCGGTCAAGACAAGCACAGTACCCGGAGGTAAAAATTGACCCATTGTAGGTTGTCCTTAGGGGACAATTCATTATTCTGTAGCGAAATTTTTTTGATTTGAACAATAATTGTTATCGCGAAGCAGTTTCAAACATGCTTAACAATTCCGATGCAGACTTTAGTAATAATGATGACGCTGATGAATCATATATCCCTTTCAAAGTAAATCCAGATGCAGAAGAAAGCGATGAAATCTTTTATGATGAAAACAATTTTTATAATATGAAAAATCAAACTAATACATCTGTCGAACAGCTAAGATCCTCGATCCTGTCAAATATTGCACAACAACCATCAGTAACAAGAATGAAAGTACCAAACTGGCATGTCATACGGAAAAGTGTATCATTTCCGAAAAAAAGAGCTTCCAATAATATTTGAATGTTAATTTTTTTTTTATTTCTTTATTATAATTGCAATCTACCTTTATAAATACATTAAGATAATAAGCAAATTTGATGGTTGTTAAGAAATGACATACGCAGGTGAACTCCTGCAAGTACATCTCTATAAGTAATAAAAAGAAACTCTTGACTACTATAATACTAAAATATATTATATGGACAGGAAAAAATGCACATTAATAATTAAATATAAATTTAGCACTAAATTTAAAGAATTACATACATACATAATTGGCTATTACAACCCTTCAGTCAGGATTACGACCTAGCTTCTCGCACCACTTATTTTATACATGAGTGGCGGGTCCTACAGTTTAAAGTCGAATCCGAACGACAGATTTTTGAAAAGCTTTTCATGGCAATTTTTACTCTCAGAGACTTTGCCAGAAATCTGCTGAGAGGAAGTCGGCGAAGAAATATTTTTCGTTTTAATGTCTGACCTGGGATTCGAACCCGATCCTTTCGTCTAATAAGCCAACACACTACCCACTAGACCACGGCGACTTCAATTTAAAGAATTATTTACATATATTTATGATTTTACTATGACATAGTCCATTTACAAGAGAACGATAGTTTGCTAAATAAAATTCAAACAGATATACATAATTTTCTTCTGGTTCGTATTTTATTGAAGTTTTAATTAAAATTGTCGAGCCTCCGTGAGCTCTTTCATTAGGGTGGTTTGTGTATATTAAATCGTAACCTTTTATCTTAGAATAGGATTTTTTGGTAAAGTGCGTTTTGGAAATTAAAAATATGTCAATGCTATTTGTCTGTAGAAATTTCTCAACCCTTCGTATATGATTTGAGAGGCCGTTTGCATTCCATGTTGCTAATCGAAGTTCTATTGACATAGCTTAGTACAAAGGACTGACATCATATTCAGCAGGGTGTTAGATAGCTCCATTTGTTTTGCTAATAGATTTCAAATTTCAATCATTGTTTGAGCTAATATTGTCTCTAAGAACTTCTGAGTAAGTTAAATTTGATGTTTTCTGAAAGCTGTTCTTGTTTTGAATAGAGTTATCAGAGAAAAATGTTGGTTGTGTTCTAGCTTGTTGAAATGTCGAAATTTTGTCTTGCAGTTTTCTTTTGAATTGTTGGTAGGCAACACAACCCCTGTAACTTGCGGGTTGCGAGTCATTACAGTTTGCACATTTAGCAGGCAATACTTTACTTTTTGTACATTCAGCAGTCATATGGTTTTCTCCACATTTTACGGATTTATAAGGTTTATTTTGACAGCGCTGGCAATATGGAAGGTTTTTAGTTTTTCTAGGTGGTTCAATTTTGATGATAGCATTGTTTATATTAGTCAGAGTGTATATGTCCTTATTGTTATTATTCGGTTCGAGGTCAAGAAAGAACATCGAAAGTGGTTGTTTGGTAATATTTCTTTTTATGTTAGAAATGTTTCTCACCTTATACCCGAGTTGTTTAATAAATGTCTTTAGGTCATTAGAATTAGTCGAATAATGCAAATTTTTGATAACTGCTCTGTACGCTCGATCCTGTTTTGTCGGAAAGGTATGAAAACTTATTTTTCTCACTTTCAGACTTGAAACCACTTCCGCCATATGAGGATAGATTAGCTTTGATAAAACTTCCAACTTTAAGGGGTTTGTTTTGTTTTTAATCTGGTTAAAGGTGATATCGATTCCGAGCTTTTGCTTTGTAACCTGAATTTCAGCATTCCAGCAAGATTTTCACGGCACTATTGTCCTCTTTCTTTAGATTTCTATAGAACGAACTATGGATATAATTTTCCTTTCCGTAGATTATGTAGTGATTTTAACTAACATTATGATTATATTATGTTTATAATATAAAACGTCATTCTTGCCTTAGGTAGTTCCGGTTTATTTTTGCGTTATTCAGCTTGTGATTAAGTTCTGTAGCTGTTTTATGTTCTCGTTGTCATTACTTTTCCCTTACCCGCTACAATCCGGACTGTAGTGTGTACGTGTCTCTACGTAATGGGGACGAGCCTTCTGCGGTCGGGGGAGTTTGGGTTAGAGTGAGGCCGGAGACGTTCGAACAAAAAGCATGAACAAGCTGAAAGACATTGAAATAGGTTTTTGTCTGAAATACTATTTGGTCTCTTTAGAAGAAAAATATTTTTCATCTTATTATACTGGCTACAAATAGTGGATTGATTTAATACAACAACAAGGAGCGCAAGTTAGATATGTTCTCATTCAATCTTATTTTCTCACACTAGATTTCTTGTTCGCTTACGAACACAGTCACATTATATTTTGGCATTCCTTTTTTAAATGAAAACTAAAGGATGAAACATACCCATTCGTTAATAAAGTTTGAAGTTTATGGAAACCATAAAAGAAGGCAACTGTTTAAAGGCCTGAAGTGTGTCAAAAAAAGTTTCATACAAAGGAAAAGTTCGAAAACAAAATTATTAGAAAGTATTGTTATTGTTGCAAAGTTACCCTTTCGCTTATGAAGAAACAAAGAAAAAATTTCCGAAAAAGTTTCAACGTTAAAAGTAAGCAGAAAATGAATGAGATGAGGTGATCCCTGTGAAGATTATCAAAGTGGTTACAAAACTTTCGCTCCACAAATTGAGTTCAGATTTGGTAGCCTGGAGCGTCAAATTACAAACACGTGTACAGTACACGAATCTGTTCGTTTGAAATATAAACCAAAATTTTTTCCTTATGTTTGCTTCACTTTTATTGACTTCGTGGTGAATTATCATAAATATTATAGCAAATATAAGAGTAAAAAAAAAAAAAACATGCAGAAAAGGAACCCAAAATTAAATCACCTCAAACTCAGCATTAATTATTAATTTTAAGGCTTGAGGGCAATTTTAAATTAAATTACAAACAAAAGAAAAAAAATATTCTCTCGCCTAGTTCCGAAAAAGAAGAGGGAAAGTTAATCTAAAAGAGTAACTGCCAAATTCTGCACAGTCTTTCACACAATAATGTTTAGCCCTTTTAAACTAGATTAAAAAAAAAGCAGTTCTGAATGTAACTAATTTTTGATTTCATCAATATCTAGAAATTTTCACAGTTAAAGGGCCATTATTACAACTTACCGTTAAAATTGGATGTAGTTAAAGGTACCTTTAGGTGATGGGAGCTGTAAAGTTACCTTTAACTTATTTTCATTATTACAACTAACAATTAAAATAAAGATTAACTTTTTCAAAAATATGGCAGTGCCAGAGCCAGTGCTCAATTAAACAAGATTTTTAAATGCAGTGTCAACGACGGGCTTCCATTTTTTGTTGTACATATATGCATATTTTGATTATATTTAAAGTTGCAATATTGAAAATAATATATAATATGACAATTTCACTTTAAAAGTTACCGGAAGGATAATCCTCTCCTTACCTTAAAACCGTTAGCCTTAAAATCCTCCCTTTAGTAAACGCCAGTTTATAATAGTGGCCCTAAATGTTTAAAGCAGGCTCAACATTTACTTTTTAATTCTAAGAAGTGATTGGCATAAGTCTACATTATCTGAACATTATCTTATACCAACTTGAGTTTGGTATTAGAAGAACTCAGTTGCCAAATTTGGCAATCATTCGTATATCCGGAACGTAGTTCATTAATCTTCTTCAAATAAAGGGTCACCGATAATACGCAGGGAGACGTATAAATTATGGAACAATCTTTCGTCATTAAGATGACGTCTGATAGCAACAAAACTAAATTTCGAACATACTACACACATTCATTTTCTCAGCCAGCTAGTAATTTTGATTTGCACAGTCTATCTATTGATGAAAAAGACACATTCCGTAGCAATGGTAACCGTCTAAGGTAAGATAAGAAAATACATGACGTAAAATATCTTAATTGAAGCATATTTTTCGGTATAACAAAATAATAAAATATTATTATTATTATATTATTATTATTTCTATTGTGAATTAAACATATGTACGTATTATTATATACTGAAGTCGCCGTGGTCTAGTAGGTAGTGTGCTGGCTTATTAAACGTTACAGCCAGGGTTCGCATCCCAGGCCAAACATCAAAATAAAATACAAAAAGTATTTTTCGGCGATTTCCTCTCAGCAGATTTCTGACAAAAACTCTGAGAGTAAATAAAATTGCCATGAAAAGTTTCTCAAAAAATCTAGTCATTCGGAGTCGACTTAAAACTGTAGATCGCGCCACTTATCTATAAAATTAACAAACACAACATAAGTAGTGTGAGAAACTAGGTCAATAATACTGACTAAAGAGTTGTAATGACCAATTACTTATGTATCTGTTATTATACATTGTTACATTTCTACCTTTTTAAAAACGTGTAAACTATGTGTTCGCTTGATTGCGAACAGAATAAAAATAAATTGGTGTTTAGTTTACGCAGTTTCTTTATTGTACGCATTGTGCTCACTGTGTCCAACTTGAGATCTTCACACCGCGACGGTTTCACACAATATAGACTGAATTCTTACTACTCTTGTTGCCTGTTTTATCTTGCCTTTTTACAGACCCAGTCTGACGAACAGTCTGACGAACTTTCTTGACTCTACTTCAAGATTCTACTTCGTGTTTTCGACTCTTGATTTATTGTTTGTGTATTTTGGTTGCATTCTTTATTGTTACGTTTTCGCTTACTTGTATATCCCATTTTCTTTCATACTCATTGTTTTTGTTTTTTGTGGTTTTTGTTTATCATTTTAATGTTAAACGATGTTACATCGTTTCCCTTAATATATATCGACGATGCTGATGATGGAACATTTTCTGGAACGTTGTCAGCATTTGTATAGTTTATACCAGACGTTAGTCATCTCAATGGACTGAACTGCAAAGAAGAACGAAATTTGTCTAATTCTGCGGTCTAATTCTTGCAGTCGTGATCGAAATTGTGTTCGAATAGAAAAAGATTTTGATAGTGAGAAATTTTCTGATGATGTCACTCGATACGAAACGAATCGAATTGCTGCTTAGGTGCTGTGAAACAGGCTAATTATTTCGTTTTACAAAAATTCCAAAATTGTGAATGAAAGCATATTTAAATTCTTTGTTTTTTATTTCAATAAGTAAATAAGAAACATTTTCTTTGTCGCAATTCTCTTTTGGACCGCCGTCTGATGTTTTTGAAGACCCAAAAGTTTGGACATTTTGTAAGCCCTCAACAGAAACTTCAAGTCCAGCAGCAGACGGTATCTGTTCTTCTATTAGGGAAAGAACTTTTTCCTCATAGGGTCCCCACCCGTTTTCTATTTTGAAGATTTATAAAATTAAACCTTCTTAACATTCTGCTTTTAGTCAGCGTATACCTAAAGTCATACATATATTTATACATTCAATATTTAAACTAAAACAAGAGTTTGTTAATCCACCTTGCGCCACATTTTTGCATTTTTGATTGGTGGGTGGTCGGAAGCATTAACTTTACCTGTTAGCTATTCCCATAGCTGATTAGCTCTTGCATTTCCCTGGGAAGTATTGGTATAATATTCTTTGCCAATTCTGAATACTTAACCATGACATTTCTAAGAATTTTCTTCTATGGTGTAATTAACTACACGGTGCGCCAGTGAAATACACCCAAGTAACTACATAGTCCACGTTATTCAGTTAGTTGAGTAGGATTCAAAACTACCTTTTTTTAATTCTCGAACCCTCTAAACTTGTTTTATTTGACAACAACAGATTTTTTCGACTTTACACACAAAATTCTGGACTACTCAAACATTTCTGACCCGATAATAACTACGGTAATTTTTGTAAGATTCGATCAAATGATGCCTCAATCTCTTCAAGAGATAACAGACTTTAAGAATATTATCCCATGAATGGACAAACTTAAAAAATATGAATAAAATTCGAATTTTTCAAGTTTACCTCACCAAATCTCATAGCATATTAATTTGAAGAATATATATATGTACACCGTTTTAAAGCTCCATCTCTTCCCTTTCCAACAATATTTAAATATTCGAAATCGACTCAGAATTGTTTGAGAAATTCAGAAATTAGTGCGCGAAGTCCAAAAAACAGTTTTTGTCAAATAAAAAAGTGTGGAGGGATTCGAGAAATATCTACATTATGTCATTAGCCAAGTGTATTTAATTTTTTTATTTTGTCGCAGAGTTTTATTGAAGGTTTCGACCTAAAAAATACTTTTTCTTTTGTTTTTTTTTTTATTATTATTATTATTGAATCTTTCCTAATGAAATTTATAAGTTTTCAAATCAAATCTTAACTATATTTTGTATTCAAATCTAATAATAATACTAATGATACTAGTAGATCTGCAATTAGAGTCAGTACAGCCGTCAAACGAGGCTTAATGTGTCACTTCGTTTTAACCTCTAATGGCTATTGAATTGAAGCAGGTGCCTTGCCAATGCGTTTCGGGTGAATCGTTAGTTTAATGACGTATTTTATGGCGAATTGCCTACGAATACTGGAATTAATTTTTTATTCATAAATTATTATAAATTTGTTACTTTATTATATTGTTTTATACATCAGAAAAACGTTAGTTCGCTTTAGTGCTTACGTGTAAAAACTCGTAAGATTGCATTTGAATGATCAGACGTTATTGAATGCCATCATTAGAAATTTCGATGCACTTTACTCGATAATGAATAAGAATATCTCAAAACTAAAAAAACTCGCACGTTACAGTAAAAATTCGTTCGTATACGAACGGCTTCTTACAGAAAGTCTTTTTGGAATCCCTTAATGGCGAACCAACCTTGTTGTTCACTGTTTGATTGCTTACGTGTATGTCGATAGGCATAAAGCCTATGTTGGTGTTTCCATCTGCAACATATCGACATATCTAGCTAGATTGCTGGTTCTAAATGTTATTATTTCTCGCTAAAAAATCTTAGCTTCATTAAAGAATACGACACCAGGATGTAAAAATTAAATTTTTTTATTTAATCTTTTTAATAAAAGAAAGGAAAGGAAAGGTGTAATAATTAATGGTGTTTTCTTTTCTGCAAAGAATATGTCACTCTATTACAGGGTGCATTAAAAATTTTTTGACCAACCATGTTGTAATGTCATTTTTTATTTGGGAAGAACATAACACAAATATTAAAAAAGGACATACCCAGTGTTTAACACTTATAAAGAAAATGTTGACTACGCTGAAATAAATTCAGTAATTCTTCTTCATCAAATTACGAAGATGAATCTTATAACTGACTTATTTCAATTTTCGCAAATAAAATAGATCCAGCAATATTCATATTTATATTTTTTTCAAAAAAATTAGATCAAAAAAATATATTGTATTTTTTGATTTGTTCTCAATAAAAAATGTAAATATGAAAAAACTGTTGCCAGATCGCTAATTTTTCAAGTTTATTTTTTAACAGTTTCTTTTTTTATAGACCAATAAACAAATTATTTAACACTGTTGTAACAATGAATGCAATTTTTTATATTAACGACCATGTAGCCTTAATAATGTAATGTCTTCTTAAGGTTATTCAACAAAAAAATTAAAAAATTAAATTCAAATTGGATAACAATACCAGACGACTTTTTTAAATTGCATCTGGTAGCCCTACAAATAAACAAAATCCATCTGCTTTACAGGGCATTATCAGCACTCTCGATTTATTGAGGGCATAAAATGCAATGCCTTCCACCATTTGCAAGTGCGAATTATTTACAATAAAACATACCACCCGTTTAGAAGGCGAAACATTTTTAAGAAACAAACGCAATATTGCATTTTGCTTTAATAAAATACACATTTTTTTGATAGAAAAGAAAACACTATAAACAATAATTGTACATTCAATTCCAAATGGGTTAAATGTAGAGCTTCACTAAAAACAAGCGATAATATTTTCATATTTTATGTTTATGTTTATGTTTTACTCATATTTTTTGGTAGAAAAGAAAACACCATAACAGTTCACTCAAATTATAATTTATTTAAGAGTAAATTTGTACACAAAACAAATTTTTATTATGTGTTAAATTCTTCATTTTACTAGTAATCTCTTTTAAAGATAGGAAAACAAAATATACGCATATAAATCGACATACAAATTGGCCTTCTTCCTTTGCTGGCAAAAAATTTTGATAGCAAACGGTAATTGATACGAAATCGAAGTTCTAAAAAAATTGTTACTTTATTCATTGGTTGACTTACATACGTTTGTACATCTTCTGCTAGCTACATACATATGGTATATGTATTATAACCATATATTATATGGTTTACGTTTACAGATTAGTACTTTTGTTACGTACGCGATGCCTCAAAAAGGAAAATTGTTGGCAAGCGACTGAATTTTTAAAAGTAAAATTCAAATTAAAAGGTTCAATTTGAAAGGACATATTCTGCTCTTACACATATCTATATATACATATATAAATGAATGTATGTTTGTTTGTATGTATGTATGTATGAACGTTATGAACGTTATAGACGACTAAACGGCTGAACCGATTTTCTTGAAATTTTCACAGTATCTTCCTGTATGTCTGGAAAGAGTTATAAGCTACTTCATTATACTTTATTTCGATGTTTCAAATGAGCGAGGTGCCACGCCCAAATATGCAACCTTACCTGCTATTGTGAGCTAATAAAATGGGTATATTGGAAAAACTATAACAGAGAGATACATCAAATTTTGTTCAAGTAACTACAGTTTCAATATAAATATTTTGGACATAAATGGGCGAACTAGCAATAGTGGGTGTGGCACTTCTCATATAATGTAAATACGAAAATCTGTATATC
Source organism: Sarcophaga peregrina (assembly GCA_014635995.1). NCBI lineage: Eukaryota > Metazoa > Arthropoda > Insecta > Diptera > Sarcophagidae > Sarcophaga > Sarcophaga peregrina. Next base: position 65,240,033 of record CM025789.1, read on the forward strand.
TGAAAAACTGCAACAGCTAAATTTTCTACAAATAGATTTTATTTAAATATAAATATTTTGGACCAAAATAGGAAGTTCAACAAAAGCGGGGGTGGCACCTCCCATACAAACTAATTATTAAAGTCTGCATATGTAGAAAACGATAACAGAGTCCCCAATTTTGTATTTCGGCTACAGTAAGGTGGTGCATCTCACGTGAAGTAATTACAAAAATTTTAATATTCTTATCTATATACAAAAACTAATGTATGGTTGAAAGTTATAGACGACTAAACAGCTGAAACGATTTTCTTGAAATTTTCACAGTATCTTCCTGAATGTGTGGAAGGAGTTATAGGCTACTTTTTGAGATGAAATTTCAAATGAGCGAGGACCCACACCCACATATACAACATTACCTACCACTGTATTGATGAGCTAAATGCATATCTAAAATCATCTAAATTCTAAAATTAACTACTAATATGCGTGTTCAGTTGCAACGTGATGCTCTGGTTTAAAACTTTCCAAACAATTGCTTCATTTAGGTAATGGAAGAATTCCAATGGATCCTATAACAAAGTATATAAAATTTCCATCAGCATTTTGCCGAATGACACAATCAAAAGAAGAATTAATAAATTGTGTATTTCCGAATATCATGCAAAATTTAAAAAATATCCAATGGTTATGCACGTTCATTACATCCAAAAATATTAACGTTAATTCCATCAACAGCAATATTCTCAAAAAGATCGATGGGAATCTAAGAACTTATTAATCATTCCATACAGTTTCAAATATTGAGGATGTTGTCAATTAGAATTCGAATTTTTAATTTCGCTTAGATTTACCAGGATTTACCGTTCCCATAATATTACTTGGAAATATTGATACTCCACGATCCTTTGTAATGACACTCGACTAACAGTAAAAAAAAATGATGAGCAATATTATCGAGGCGAACATTATAATTGGAAAATTTAAGAGAACTGATGTATTGCTGCCACTTATTCCTATGACCACATCGGAGATGCCATTCGATTTCAAGCGCCTGCAATTTCCTATTCGTCTAGCGTTTACAATGACGATTAATAAAGCTCAAGGTTAGTCCTTTCAAGATTGTGAACTTAATCTAGAAAATCCATGTTTTTCACATGAACAGCTTTACGTCGCATGTTTAATAGTAGGAAAATCCGCAGATTTATATGTATATGCACCAGGGGGAAAAACAAAAAATATTGTGTATCCCAAGGCATTATAATAAGAATTGTTTATTTAAGAAAAAGTAAAAGTAAATTTTAGTAATTAATTACTAAATTAATAAATTTTTTAATTATTATGTATTTAATTTCGATGGGGGTAGCGAAGCACACCGGGTATTAGCTAGTCTGTAAATAATTGCGAATGTTAGGCCGCACAAACTCAATTTAATGGCATGAATATAAATAAGTCGAATGTTTATATATTTATCCTTCTATACAAACGCATACATACATACATATATTGGCACACTAATATTTTTTCTTTCTCATAACACTTTAAAAAAAATCCTTAAATTGTTGAAACATGTTCAATTTTTATTCGATTTTTTTATTTCGAATGCCTATAAAACGAGTGTGTGTAATGCGGCTTATTTTCGGTGTGTTTTGTCACAGTATTTATCTGTGCGTAAATAAAAGAAAAAAATTTTAAATTTTCGTTAAATATTCAATTCCTTTTTAAAGGTAGCATATTTTACTAAAGAATTATCATTGTACTGTTACGTGTTCAAAAACAAAATTACTATGCAAGGCAAAATTATAAACCAGACAAACGACGCAAACAATGATAAAATTAAAACGAAATATTTACACCATTAAATCTGATATTGCATTTATCTATTGTCCACTAAATGGTATTATCGGAAAGAATTAGATTAACCTTTATGTCAACAGATAAAAAATTATACGTACGTCAACAGAAGCACAGCCGGGTATATTTATATATTTTATATGAAATTTCTTTAGCTGCTAAGTTTATTTCAGTTTTACTTATTTATTTATTGTTTTATCTCTGTTTAATGGTGTTTTCTTTTCTACACAGAAAATGTCACCCTCTTACAGGGTGCATTAGAAAATTTTAGACCAACCCTGTTGCAATATAATTTTTTATTTGAGAAGAACATAACACAAATAATTAAAATAAGGTATGCCCTATGTTTGCCCCGGCGGCTGTTGACTATGTATGTAATAAATTCAGTAATTCTTCTTCATCAG